>JARHVA010008124.1:420000-442500 GCA_037957365.1 Torreya grandis
TCACTAAAAAATTAAGGAATATTATGTTGACTAAATTAATGACTAATTGAAGGAATTAATGATTATTTAATGGATAATAATTTATTCAATGCATAATCATTTTCTACATTATTGAATACCTAAAATTTGAGCAAAAAATAATTTTGACATAAGCATACCATCAGGTTTAAGCAGTCAACAATACAATCAATGGGTTTCCATGATCCATGTATTATTAACTTGATAAGTGTTTTGTAACTCCACAAGAAACATGCAAATTGAATACAAAGTTTAGAGAAACATAACATTGAGATAAACATAGTACTATGTTATCTAATGCCTAAGTCTTTCAATTAATAACATGAAATTAAGGATTAAAAACATCCATTCATGTCATAATTTAAAGGAATAGTTATAGCCACCATCATCATGAGCCCAGTCAAAAAATTTAGATGGATGTTTAATCATAGAATAGGGCAAGATCCTAAAATCATTCCCAAATAGGCATATCATCAAGGTTTCAAGCAACAACAATATAGTCAATGGTTTTTCATGATCCTTCCATTATTAATTTTATTGAGTTATCAAGTAAAATGAACATAATAATTGTTTTTCAAGCCCACAATAAATAGTTATACATGCTCATCCTTCACATTAGCATAATTATCTCTAAAGAATTAAGAATTATCATGTTTATTGTATTCTTGATTGCTTGAAGGAATTAATTATTAGTTTAGACATATTTTGCTTTATGTTGACTATATTTTTGTCTAGTTGAATTAATTAATGATTAGTTGGGGCATACTCATTCATTCAACACATAATTTATTTAAATAGTTTTTGTAATTAGGATATGATAAATATAATTCATTCAATGTCAATTACTACTTGAAATAGAACTAACACTCTTATACCCTGCCTCCTAGAACAAGGCATTAGTACATAGAGAATTATAATAAGACATTATACTTATACAATCAAGGATAAAATCAATGGGGCATTGGTAAGGTTCAGGTAGTAATTGGAATTGAATGTATCATTATTTGGATTGTTGAATATCTAATTCCTAAGAATAATATTAGTTTGGGTTTGGTTTATGTTTATTATACTAATTCCTACTTGAATTAATTAATGATTAGTTAGTGTATAGTCATTTAATGCATTATTTATTTTAATAATTTGTATAATAAGGACATGATATAAATAATTCATTCAATGGTAATTACTAATTGAGCTCAAACTCACATTCCTCTCCTCTACCTCTTAGAATAGGGCATTAGTACATAAATAATTATAATAGGGCATTATCCTAGTACAGTTAAGGATAAAATTAATAAGACATTGGTAAGTATTAGAATATGAAAATTTTCCTTAACCATTATTGTTAAGTTTGTGTTAGGTCCAACTGACGTAGTCATGAGTAATGTTAATAATCAATGAGAAGTGAAGTGTAGTTTTCATTATACTATTTTCTACAAGTATGAAATCAATGTAATGTTTCAATAGAATAAAAATTGAAGTATAAACAATAGGATTGATAATATGAGTATACATATATTGTTAGTGAGTAGAGCAGGGGTTAAAATTCTAAAGATTTAAAACCCTTTACAGTCTATGGTTAGAATAAACACAAAACCAAAGGAATGTTTCAATATAAGTTGCATTCAAGTATAATTAATAGATTAAAAATATGAGTGTACATATATGGTTAGTAAGTAGAGTAGGGGTCAAAATTCTAAACATTCAAAACCCTTATATTATAAAGCTAGAATACAAAAGTAGCCCATTCAAATTCATATTAAGCCAAACACTAGTAATGTAAAATTATTTCGTTAAATCCATATTCTCACATATCAAATTATTAAACATAAGGGATATATAACTTACCTAGTTGGCAAACCCTAATCTAATTCTAGTATTTGTGAATGCCCTGACTAGTCTTGAATGTAATGCAAAGATGACAAGAAAAATGCAGATTGAGAAGGGGAGGTTCCAAAGCTCATACATATGTGAAGGATTTGAAAATTATGAGAATTAAATCTTCAATTCTCCTTGATTAGTAACATCCTCCTCCTAACTACATCAGTGGGGATCAATAATGCCTTAACAATCATAGTTAGTAACAAATACCTAGGGTTGGGAATAATGAAATAATAGGTTAAGGAAAATGCACGTGGTTAATGCTGACAAATTTGGGGCAAAGTGATGGATAATTGGATATGACCAACATTTAGTCAACATATAACATGGTAGTCCATGCCAAACAATCTTACTAGTTACACTCAGTGGAACATATTTTAAATTTACCTAAAACAAATGATTAAAAAACAAAGGATCCCAACTTACATTTTTACTCAATGTGAAACATAAAAAAAGTGGTTTGATTCACAAAAAAAAATTCCTAAATAACATGTGATAGATGTGTCTAAAAGATAGAGATATAACATTGACAATGTAATTAAATATCCTCCTAATTTTGTAGCATATATACATAAAATATTTGAAGTATTCCATAAAGAGGTTATTCATAATTGTTTTGATCCAAAGGAATGTTGGTACATTTTAGTAAATTATATCATTAATATATTTTCAATTGGATCCATAATGCCTCATTTGGTGTTTTGTTGATGAATTTATGACCGCTTAAAATTTCCTACATTGTGTAATTTAAAAAATAAGTTTTGATCAATTTGAGGATTGTGGCCATAGGGATCACATTTTCTCCATGTTTCATTATCCACATGTATTTATATAATGGGTTCCAAACCATCCCATAGACTCTATATTATCTTTGTGACTATGGATTCACATAATCCACATGATAGTGATCACACATATATCTATTTTCATGTATCCTCCATATATTATATAGACATATGGGTCTATTAAATCTACTAAATAGCATCAAATGTACACCATTTAAAAATATGGCCTTTACTTTGTGTAAAACTATTGGATTTATAAAATCTAGTTTAATATTAATCATCCATCTCTCTAACTTGATTGTGATTTTAATGAATGAGAAGCAACTTGGATGCATGTCACTTCCATGTACTCAATAACTATGTGAGTTATATTGTTATGACCCTACCTTTTTATAATCTGATATACTATTTAAAACATTATCATTTTTGGTGCATGACTAACTATTGTTTTAAGTTGGATTATATGGTTGGACATGATGCAGTGGTATCTGGTTTGCATGATTGATGGTTATTTTTAGCACTTGATGTTTTTATAGATTACTAATGTAATTGATATTTTATTATAGTTATATAATTTATTAATTATTTTATTAGGTACTGTTGATGTACTTTTATGGTTACAGGGACTCTATTATGAGCTAAGTTGATTTTGGTAGTGGTACATTGAGTACCAGAGTGAATTTTGAGTAGTTGGACAAGTTTGATGGGTATTTATGATTTTTTGTTATATTTTCCATCATTAGACATCTTAATTTATTCATTGTTATGTCACAATCTTGACATTGTACCTTATTACATTTCTTTTGTGTACTATTTCATACTGTTGTATTTATTTTCACATATTTGATGGAGTCATTTTGCGTTTTACTATTATTATTTTGTGGCTCACAATAAACTCCTTTTTCCTTTGTGAATAACTCACCACTCCTTCCATGTGAACTCTAATTTAAAAGACCCTACATTTTTATTTAGACCTTGTTTATTTTCTTGGATTTAGATTCTATAAGACCTACCTAGACCTAACCATGACACCCCATCACATGAACTATTACCTAGACTATATGGTATATTGTGATAGCAAGGTGGTGGCATGGTTATATAGTTTGAAGGCATTAACATTAAATTATGATTTAATTATTAATTAGTTCAATGGCATAAAATTTTGAATGGGGTTTAAGTTGTTAATTGGTTTATTAATGTTAATTGGTTTAACTATTGTTAATTTTAGTTGATTATGTTATTATTTATTATTAATGGGTTTGACCATTATATAAGGTCATTTAATGATTGTTGTATTGATTGGGAGATTTTGGTAGGATTGCTTTGGGAAGTGTTGGCATCAATGCAAGAGGGTTTATCTCTCCTTACATTAAATATGGGCATTGAATGGGTATGGGGAGTTGGATGGAAGGCATGGAGATTTAGGTATTGGATGGGAGTAGGAAGATGGAGAAAGAATGGAGAAAATAGTGG
The DNA here is from genome assembly GCA_037957365.1 of Torreya grandis. NCBI lineage: Eukaryota > Viridiplantae > Streptophyta > Pinopsida > Cupressales > Taxaceae > Torreya > Torreya grandis. The sequence goes on from JARHVA010008124.1 coordinate 424,158, forward strand.
AGGTGATCGATTGGTTTTTAATGCAAGCATGTTTTTGGATTTTCACCACCATGGCTTGGAAATACAATGTTTATTCATTCTATCTTGTTGTATTTTTGTGATTTTTCATCCTCTTTATTTTTGGGTAATTTATTTTAGACTATGTCTAGTTATTTATTATTTTATAAAAAAATATAAATAAAGAGGTTGTATATATAGTTTAGAAGTCTTAGGACTTCTAGATGCATATCTAGTCCTTGATATGACTTGATATGAATTGATATTTTTTTAATTTTACATACAAATTTGAAAAATGGATTCCATATATCATATAATTTTTTATATGATTGTATATTCATTGAATCTTGGCTTGAAAGTGTTATATTATTCAGCTATGTGCATTTTTTTGAGAGAAAATCTCTATGGGTTTTACATTTTATTCACCCAGTTGGGTTTGTCAAATTTGTATTTAGAAGAAGGGTTGATAGCTTTATTATTCTTGCTATCTACATGTTGTATTTCATTTTATGTGTTTACCCCTAAGTTCTATTTCATCAACCTATCTATAAAGGTTTTATGACTTTACTTGTATGTGTTTGAATATGTAACAATGGGTCATTTGGCAAATTATATATATATATATATATATATATATATATATATATATATATATATATATATATATATGTATATATATATATATATGTATATATATATATATGTATATGTATATATATATATATATATATATATATGTATGTATGTATATATATATATATGTGTGTATGTATATATATATATATATATGTATATATATAAATCTATATATATGTATATATATATATATATATGTATGTGTGTATATATATATATATATGTATATATATATGTATGTATATATATATATGTGTGTGTGTATATATATATATGTATATATGTATATATGTATATATATATATATGTATATATATATATATATGTATATATATATATATATATGTATTTATGTATATGTATATGTATTTATGTACATGTATATATATGTATATGTATATGTATATGTATATATATATATATATATATATATATATATGTATATATATGTATATATATATATATATATATATACACACACACACATATATATACATATACATATATATACATATATATACATTCATATATATATATATATATATATATATATATGTATGTATGTATATGTATATGTATATATGTATGTATATATGTATGTATATGTGTGTGTGTGTGTACATACATACATACATACATACATACATACATACATATATATATATATAACTGTGTTCTTTTGGGTTTATTTATATTGAGATAATGACTAAAATGGGTCTCATCCCCTATTTTAAATGATTGTATACATATTTATTTCATATTATGTGTATCGTGGTTTTGTTTTCTTTAAAAAGGCTGAGTTTATATTTGACTTCAATTTTTTGGAATGTATTCTCACCTGGTTTCATTGATTCAATACCTTTGTTTGTGGCTGCATGCTAATATATTTCAATTTTGGTAGATTTTTAAAATTATCTTCGGGTTATATATATATATGTCTTAAATTCTTTTTTAAGGTCGAGTTAAATAGATGAATTCTTTAAATAGGATATTAAACTAGGTTCATTTAAAATAGTCATGGCACCCTATATGTGATTACATCAATTGGGTTTCTTTATTTTTTTCATTGACTACATTTTTATAAATATGTAGCTATGGGTTCTTTTGAATAAAGTATTTGACTGGGTTTTATATATCAATGGTTTGTTTAATCAAGCCTATTATTTTGTATATATAAATCTTTGAATTTCATTTGATGGCTCTGTGTGTATTATTCAAATGACACATTCATGTGGCTATGTGGTGGAAAAATTATGTGCTTTTCATTTTGGAAATATTCTTGTGAGTCACTTATTGACTTTCCTCTATTAGGGTTTTGCATGAATATTAAGCATTTATATTATGATATAAACTTAGAGGAATTTAATTATAGTTTGTTGGAATTATTTTATAAATATTGGATATGAGGGTTTAAGTTTGAACCTCTAAGTGGTTTGATGTTTTGTAGAGATCATTTTTATATTTATTTTAATTTAAATAGACTGTATTGTTAATTATTTTTATGCAATGATGTTTTATGGCTGAGTTGACTAGTTATCATGCTTTTTGATTTAATGTTTTGGTTGAGTTTTATGTTTTACTTTCTATTCTATTATATGATTTATCCTTGATTGGGTCACCATTCTTAGACTAAGTATTTACTTGGTATGTTGTACACCTCGGTAATAAATTTGTAGTTAGTACAACTTAAGTTGAATGCATACTTGGATGGGTATCCAAGTGGTTATTTTGAAAGCTATAGAAAAGGATTTTTAAATATATTAACTTATTATATCCTTAGAAAACCTATAATTAGTTATCCTCACTTCCAATTTATATCTATGAAAGATAGGTTATTTCTATCTTGCCTCAAAATGGTAATTTTTTGTCTTTATTTATGTCATGTTATTGTGTTGAGATGTCTATTGGTTTAGAATCTGATCTACTCAAAAATCTCTTTTCATTCCTAATTACCATAACCACCATCTAGATGATGGTTGGGGTGGTAAGGGCCCCAATGGTTGGACTCATATCTCTGGTTGGGAGGGTTTATCTAATTTAGTCACATGTTGCTTAATACTTGGATGATCTTACAAATGCATGAATTAAGTAGTAATGAGTTATTTTATGTTATTGATACACTCTTTCCTTAGTTTCTAATGTTTAATGTTATTAGATTCATGAACATATTTAATATGTTATCTCAATTTTATATTGGTTTGATTATGTTAATATGATAACTTGTGTTGATGAAATACTAGAAGAGGAATACAAGCTTAAATATTGATTAAATGGTAGGAAACTAAAATTATTATGTTGCTAAAGGTAATTCATTTTATATGCTGAGTTATTAAATGTTTAAATAGTTATCCTTCCTATTGCTAAAGTATTCTATTGATGTTATTAATGCATAATTTCTCATTTATTGGTTATATCAACATGTTAAGTTAATATAGACTTCATGTATTTTGCTAACTTAGAGTAATATTCAAATTTTATCAATGCAATATTGGTTTCTTGATTTAGGTAGTATATCTTGTTATTAGATCAAATTTACTTGATGATTATTAAGAATAATCATTTACTCAGTCATATACATAGTAAGCATATAGACTATATTTGATAAATAACTTAGAGCATTCTATTGATAGTATTAATGCAAAAGTAATCTTTTTATTTGGTCATGTGCTCATGATAGTTAATATGAGTAATAGATACTCAAACATATACACTTTGTTTAATAAATTAGATTAGCCCAATGATTATCATTGATGCATTTCAATATATACTCATGAATTTGTTTACATATGATGTGTAATCATTAAAAGATGTATATAACATGGATATTTCTTAATTTTTTCATCTATGCATCGATTATTCGATTAATCCAATTATACTTGCTATTGGGGACATGGAAAACATAAATGAAATCCCCTCTTCTAATATACATTTCATACATACTTGGTTGCACACAAAGCTATGTATATTATATATATTAAATATGAAAGTGTTACTTTCATTCTCGCATTTAATATTAAATGTTTTATGGAAATGAGTAATAATTTATGAGTTAGTTATTACAAGGCTTCCTAGGACACAATTGAATTGGAATTCTTGTATGAATTATTGTAGAGTTGATTTTGGAAACTAGTTACTCTAATATATGAAATGAAGTAGTTGAATGTTGTTTTATACTTCATTTAATGTTGTATAAACAAGTGATGGTCATATGCATGCTTGCTTATTTTCATATCTTTGGATTGCATGTGTTTTCATCCCTTTTCTGATCGTTGAACTTGTTTGCATTACTGCACCTAACATTCCCAACACAAGTTTATAAAATTTGCTTAAGTGGATCATTTTATTTAGATTCCACTCAACTTAAAACTCGATTGAATCCCTATTTGTACAATTTGTATGAATTCAGTTGTATGGAAATATTCTATTGTTCATTTATTTTTAGATCATTTGGTTCATTTAAAACCAATTTTTTATCATCAGTAGACGCCTCTTTTGATTACAAAAAACCCATGACAATAGGCAGGGGCCGAATGGCTACGGCTTCACACTATTACTAAAATCAAATATTACAAATACTTGTTTTAATTTTTGATTCTCAGGATCCTTCGAAAAGGGCAAGAGAAGAGCATACTCTTGAAAACAAAGCTACTAGATTTCTAATGCTTAGAAATTTTTTGATGAAAATGCTATGGAGGAGAGGCCTATTTATAGTATTTTGGGAGGTCCTACCTGAATCACTGTCAAGGCAGTGTCAAGTCCCATCATACTTTATAGCGTAAAAGTCATGCTACATGGAATTGTTGTTGGATGCGCTGGAGGATGATGATGTTTGGTGACGTGGGTCCAACATTGCTTTCGCTTCATCCAATAAGTCATCTTCACTGATTGGATTGAAAAGACATCTGAACTAGAAGGTATTGGAAAGATGCCAGTGCTGGGGTCCAGCTTCACATGCGTGATATCATGGAGTGATGTATAAATAAGATTCCCACTCTAGCTATCTTCGAATGATAGTATGCATGACAGTGTCTTGATCATGATTCTCTTCTTCATGAATACAGTGTGGGCCATGCCTAGCAATCCACCGATACAGATGTTCATTGAAGGGAGATTTGATTTTTATCAACCATGTCCATAAAGGATGTTTTATCAGTTTAGTGAATTGACGATACATAAATTCACTATTTAATCTTTCAATGTAGATGACTCCAAAATTTTGGTGGTGATTTGCTTGGATGGTAGCTGCTGAAGACATTTGTAAGTCTTATCCCGCTGCATAAGAAATCCTTGTATATCTGAGATGCAACCCTTCACACAAAATTTGTTCCTGGATAAGGATGTTCAAAGAAGGAAATCCTTGATTATAAATTTTGGTCAGATTAAAACCAGGAATGGGTTGATGCATAAGTGTGGTTGGAGGATTTTTGCTGAGCCAATCTGCAATAATATTTTCAGTACCCTTGATGTATTATACTAAAAAATTAAACTGATTAAAAAATGCTTGCCATCTAACATATTTACCATGACCATCCTTCCAACCATGATCCTTTTCTTTAAAGGTCAGGAATCTAGTACAATCAGTAATTACAACAAAGTGAGGCAAATGGAGAAGTTTCAACATGAACTTCTCTAAGCATTTCTTTATAGTATAGATTTCTTTATCAGAAGAAATCCATTTAAGTACATCAGGACTGAAGACTCCACCAGTGAATTCACAGATGAATTCCTAATTATTATATACACAAACAAGTACTCCTCCCCATGCAAAATTGGAGGCATCAGTATAAACCTTCATTTGATCAGATTTTGGGATATGAAGTTCTGGGAGTGAAGCAACTATAGATTTGATTTTTTGAACAGCTGATGTATGTTGTTCTTCCCAACAAAAAGCTTTTTTCTTCTGGAGAAGTTCTTGTAGAATGAACCTGTCTTCACCAGAGTTAGGATAAAAGCTATTTAGATAATTTAGCAATCCCAAAAATGCTTGAAGCTTAGACTTATCTAGCTTCTCTGGAAAATTGATGACTTTCTCCTTAATATGTGGCTGGATCTGTAGTCTGGAATCTTGGATTATCATTCCAAGAAAATTGCATTCAGTTTTACATAACTGAATCTTTGTTTATTGGATGATTGATGTTTACCTAAATGGATACTCTTGGTTGTGTTATGTTTTGAATTATTTTCATTTTTTTTATCACATTGTCTATGCCAATATAAATTCATAGCATAGATTCAATTATAATCTACCCATGAAAGTTATTTAATGAATAATGATATTGATCATATCTATATCACTATTCATTTGTTATATTATCAACATTTATCCTTATTAATTGATTTTTGTGTGAAGTAATAATTCAATGGTGTGGTGAATTTAGGCCATGAGGTAATTAACATCCTTATCCAATAATACATTGAAGCCTTTAGTTTCAATCTCCTCTTGCTTTTACTCTCTTTTAGGCTCTAATATTTTTGTTGTATATTTGTGAGAATTTAACATAAATTTGCATGTGTTAAATTGATTTTTACTTGTTGTTTATAATTAATTTTATGAAATCATAATTGATTATGAGATTAGATCAAATAAGTAAACTATACTTTTAATAAAGGCTTATTTACCTTAAATGATAAAATATGATGTTTAGGGTTATCTTTTTAGGATAAACTGATCCTAAGATCTTAACCATCCTCGAGTGGATCTAAAATCCACTGAGGAGAGTGAGGTATTTACCTAGGGTTAAGGACTTAGAAATGGTCCTATGTGGAAGAATAAGTGCCATATATGACATTCAAGTCTTATCTATGTATGCTTACATTGATATGCCCCAAAACCCATAAATATCAATAAAGGTAACATGCTTTCCCATAACACCATTTGTATGTAGTTACCTCTAGTTAACTACCTTAGTTCACATCCTTTAGTTTTGATTACACATACACAAGTGCACTGAAATATTATTGATTGCATCAATAAGTGAGGTATTGGGTCTGACATCCATCCAAAAATGTAATATGATATATAATTCTAAAAAAAATTAGGATTGTTTCATCTGATATCATAGCATTTTTTTTCTCTAGGGAACTTTTGGAATGAATATTTTCTTTCTAAGTATATAATCTACTAAGTTATCACATTGTAATTATCAAGATGGTAAGAATGTGATCAAGCGGTGGCGACATCCATGGTAACCCATTCAATGTTAACCTAGTTAAGTGTAGAGGTAGAGGATGAAGAAGGGGTCATCATGGTTGTATTTCCATTCATAACCAAGAAGAGTTTCCCATAAATAATATTGACAACAATATCAAGGTTCCAAATGCTAATGAATTCAATGGGAATCTAACTAACAAGCATGAGGAGATCCTCAATGTAATTTTTATATCCCTTAACACTTTTCAAGGAAATATTGATAGCCAAGAATGACGTCTAAATAATCTTGAAGGGGTATCCCAAAAGAAAGTACATAGATTGGAAATAGGACAAATAGGACCCATGATTCAAGAATTACCTTTGACCATAGTTGACCCAATCATCATATAACTAAGGAATTTTTCACCACTTGCCTTTTTGAGTAAGGAATCAAGTGATGTAAATGATGTTTGGCTGGTACACTTGAAAAAATATTTCAACCTGCACAACATTCCATCAAATGTGAAAGAAAGGGTGGTAGCCTATCAGCTAGTTGGTCCCACAACATTATGGTGGAATCACATGTGTGGCACTGAAGGATATCAAACCTTGAACCTTTCTTGGTTAGTCTTTAAGACTCAATTTCATAAAATATACCTGAATGCCAACTATAAATAATAGAAAATCACTAATTTTTATCTTTGAAAGCAAAAAAACATGTTTGTTACTAAGTATTAGAACAAGTTTCTAAATTTGTTGCATCATGTAAACTATATACATGATGAGGAAACCAAGATTATTAAGTTCAAACTTAGGCTCAAGAAAATATTGATGCATGTAGTTAATATGATGAACCCAAATACTTTGGTAGTAGTGATTGAGTTATCCTATAAGGCTAAGGAAAAATAAAAGTCTTGCCAAAAGGCAAGATGGGAATTTAAATCAAATATGAATCAATCTAAAGCTAAAATTCTTTTTACCATGAACAAAAACTTCTATAAATCATATTATAACTATAGATTTTCTAGTGGTAGTAATAATTTTAACAAGTTTTCTAATTAGAACAAAAAATTCAAGTCCCAAGGATCATCTAAATCTGGTTCTTTTAAGAAGGAATAATATCAAAACAACCAATGTGGACTTACCATAATTTTTAATACTATTACATTAACATATTATAGACCTATTGTTTACTAGGAATGTGGTGATAATCACTATAAAAAGGACTATCCCAAACTAAAATCAGGCCAAATAACCAATCACAAGGTATATATTGTTGTTGATAATCAAAATGTTGACTTGTAGGACACTCCAATAAAAACCAAAGGTATAATAAATGGGTTTCCATTAACTATTTGAATTGATTTAGGTGCAATTAATTATTTTATATCTCTTTTTCCTACCAACCAATGCAAAAATGAACCTATTTTGATAAGAGAAAGTTGGGAGGTTGAGTTTGGTATCAATAAAAAGTTATCTATTCTTAAATTCTTGGAACAAGTGGAACTTGATATTGGTGTTTTCAATACCAAGGTGAATCTGTTCTTCACACCTTTGGAGTATTATGATCTCATTCTTGGAATGGATTGGTTTCATGAACATCAAGCCATGGTTTATTATATGGGCAAAAGAGTGTAGTGCATTAATGACCTTGGGAAACTTGTAGAATTATGAAGCATTTAAGGGCCAAAAAGGTGTAAAACACTTTCAACCTTGTAATTGAAAAGGGATATTAGAAAGGGTTATAAGATTTATGTAATCTAGCAATAAAATTACCCATAGAAAAGGAACTAGTTCACGTAGATTTCCTATTTGAAGGAATTTATGGATGTCTTTCTAGAGAAACTACCCAGTTTAACACCTAAGTGGGAATTTGATTTTTCTATTGATATAATGTCTAGATCTACCCCTGCATCAAAATATCCCTACCACATGAATATGGTTGACCTACATGAATTAAAGGTATAACTACAAAAACTTTTGGATAACGGAAGCATCTGACTAAGTGTGTCTTCTTGGGGTGCTTTGGTAGTTTTTGTTAAGAAGAAATATGGTACATTAAGGCTTTGCATTTAAAATTGATTGCTTAAATATGTAACAATTAAAAATTGATATCCTTTGCCAAGGATGAATGATTTTTTTTATAAAATTAAAGGTATTTTAATCTTCTCAAATATTGATTTGAAATCAAACAACCATCAGTTGACAATCAAAGAAGAGGACATTCATAAAACAACTTTTAGAACTCAATATGGACATCATGAGTTCACAATTCTACTATTTGGATTGACTAATGCTCCTAAAAACTTCATGAATCTTATAAATAACCTATTTAGAGACTTTTTGGATGAGTTTGTGCTAGTTTTATTAGATGATATTATCATTTATTCCAAGAATGAGGTTAAACATGATCATCACCTTTGATTAGTCTTGCAAAGACTAAGATAGCATAAGTTATATGGGAAAATATCCAAATGTGCATTTTATGAATTTAAAATTCATTATGTAATCCACATTATTTCTAAGGTAGACATTGTTATAGATCTATTGAAAATAAAATCCATACAAGATTGGTCTACTCCTTCAAATGTGTATGAAATACGTAGCTTCATGTGCTTGATAGGTTATTACTGATGATTTGTTTAAAATGTTTCTAGCATATCCCATCCCATTAATTCCTTGTAGTGTAAAGGTAAGAAATTTTTATGGATGCCTCAATGTGAGGAGGCTTTTAAAAAGTTGAAGGTGTTGCTAACAACAACACCTAGTCTTATCATTCTAGACCCAAATGGTAAATTTGAAGTATGGGGTAATGATTCTAAGGAAGGATATGGAGGAATCTTCACCTAGGATGATAATATTATAGATTATGAGTCTGAAAACTTAAGGAACATGAAAATGATTATTGTATGCATGACATAGAGCTCATTTCCATTGTCTATGCACTAAAACAATGGAAACATTTTCTACTGGGAAAACCTTATAAGTGAAGTCTAATCACCACAATATTGAGTATTTTTTCTTTCAAGATGATTTTAATGCATTTCAGTATAGGTGGGTGGAATTTTTAAGCGATTTGAACATGGACATATCATATGACAAAGGCAAGGATAATCATGTGGCTGATGTACTCAGTAGATGCACATACCTTGATGCCTTATCAATTTTACAATGAAATTTTATAAGTGTTAATTATATTAGTAGCTTGTTGATGAATTCTACCATGATGTAAAAGTAGGTTTGGTTGACAAGCCTATAACAAAGAGTTTTACTAATTTTTTTGTTGAAATATATGGCCTTATAAGGCATAAAAATAGAATTTATGTACCTGATTTGGGCGACTTAATAAATTATGTGTTAAAATAAGTGCATAAAACACCTTATTATGCTCATCTAGGTGTCATAAAGATGATACATGAGTTGAGAAGGCTCTACTTTGGGCCTAGATTAAGGCATGATATCATTGATTTTATGGCAAAATGCCTGGAATGCTAGTAGATTAAAGCTAAGAATTACCATTCAAGAGGGTTGTTGTACCCTCATGATATTTAAAGGTTAAAGTGGGATGTAATCTCACTTGAATTTATAGTGAGGATGCCTAAATCATGCAACAAACATGATACTATTCTTGTTGTAATTGATAAGACCATTAAATTTGGTCACTTCATTGTGAGAAATTTAATGAATGATGCTTCTGTATTTGCAAAACATTTCATGAAAGAAGCGGTTAGACTTAATGGCATACCTAAAGTGATTATTCTTTATTATGAAAAATTTATTACCTCAATATTGTGGCATACTTTGACTACAACCTTTATAATATGACTGAATTTTAGTTCTTCATATCATCGAGAAATGGATGGTCAAACTAAAAATCTCAACTAGGTGGTTGAGGACATGATGTGGATGTATGCCATAGATCAACAAAATAAATGGGAAGATTAATTACATTTAGTTAAATATAGTAATACTTGTAATTATGCAATAAAGATGGCTCCTTTTTAGGCTCTATATGGATGAAAGTGCAAAACTCCTCTTGGTTGGGACACCTTGAAAAATAGAACTACTATTTGGGCCTAATTTGCTACTAGAATATGAAAAATAGATGGAATTAATAAGGTAGAATTTGAAAGGAAATTAGATTAATAAAAGATTTATGCTGATCAAAATAGAACTCTGAATGAAGTCATCATGGGTGACAAATTTTTCCTATGTGTTAGACCATAGAAAAGTTCTATGAAATTTGGTAAATCTTACAAACTATCTCCACACTTTGTCCCATTACTTATCGGCTGGCTCTTCCTCCTCTATCAAGGATTCATGATGTATTTCATGTTACTTTGATAAGAAAATACATAATAGATATATCTCATGTTTTGGATTGGAATCATTTACAATTCATGGAAGAGGAACAGTTCTAGTTAGAACTAGTGAGAATACTAAACCATTGCAGCATTAAGTTGTGAAATAGAGACATATAGTAGGTTTTGGTGCATTGGGATCCACTGAGTTAAATAAGTACTACTTAAGAAGATGCACATATCTTCAAGTAGCATTATTCATGGTTGTTTGACTAGTCACCAAGATGGCTCCCTTTCAAGGGGGAGGATGTTATGACCCTGCTTTGTTATAATCTAATATATTGTTTAAAAAGGTATGATTATTGGAGTATGATTAAATATTGTTTTAAATTGGTTTATATGGTTGGACTAGATGAAGTGGAATTTGGACTACATGATTCATGACTTGGCATGTTATTTTTCATCACTTGATAGTTTTATAGATTACTATTGCAGTTGATATTTTATTACAGTTTTATAATTTATCAATTATTTGATCAGGTAATGTTGATGTAATTTTGTGGTTACATGTACCCTATTATTAGCTAAGTTGATGTTGATAGTGGTACATTAGGTAATAGAGTGAATTTTGAGCATTCAAATAATTCTAATAGGTATTCATGATTTTTAGTTATATTTTCCATCATTGGACATCTAGATTTATTCATTGTTATGTCACTATCTCAACATTGTACCTTATCACATTTTATTTGTGTACTATTTTTTACTACTTTATTTGTTTCCGCATGTTTGATTTTGAGTCATTTGTATTTACATTATTTATTTTGGCATGCAATAAACTCTTTTCATCTCCACAAATAACTCATCACTCCTTCCACGTAAACTCTACTAGATTAGACCATGTGTGCTTGTTTGGACCTTGATTACTTGTTTGGACTTAGAATCTCTAAGACCTACCTAGACCTAATCATGAAACCCCACCCCATGTACTATTAAATATAATATATGGTATATTTTGATAGCAAAGTGGTGGCATGGTTATATAGTTCAAAGGCATTAAAATTAGATTATGATTTAATGCTAATTAGTTCAATGGCATAAACATTTGAATGGGGTTTAAGTTATTAATTGGTTTATTAATGTTAATTGGTTTTATTATTTTTAATTTTAGTTGATTATGTTATTATTTATTTTTAATTAGTTTGACCATTCTAGAGGGTCATTTAATAACCATTTCATTAATTGGGAGATTTTGGCAGGATTGCTTTGGGAATTGTTGGCATCAATGCAAGATGATTTATCATTCCTCACATTGATTATGGGAATTGAATGTATATGGATATTTGGATAGAAGGAATGGATATTTAGGTGGTCAATGGAAATATTGGATAGCAGTATTGAGATGGATAAAGAATGGAGAAAATTGTGGAGGTGCTTGACTAGTTTTTTAATGCAGGCATGTTTTTGGATTTTCACCACCACAACTTTGAAATATAAGGTTTATTAATTCTATCTTGATGGATTTTTGTGATTTTTATGAAACAACCCCATTTTTTTAAATTTATCTTGTATATTACATATTGGGACATCAAAATTCCCTATTGCATAAAATTCATGTAGTGTAATGCATCTCAAAAAACTCTACAGGAAGAACTATCAACCCATAATCAACATCCTAAATGACCTAAATGTATAATACTATAAACAACCAAAATGGAATCAAGCACATATAATAATTTCTAGTTAGCCAAATGCTTTATAAGCAAATAAGATATACTATAAGTGCAACTTAAGCATGGAGTTCCAAATGACCGAACATAAGATTCCATCTCACTAACCTACTTAGGAAGTCTTATCACTTCATGAGATCAACAAGTGGTGATCTCTAATCCATTACTAAATCCAACATGATGTAAGCTAAAGGATCCAAAACCATGTGTAAAATCACCTAAGTGGGGACTAATCCTTATCCTAACCCATTGATCACCATAACATGATCCAAGGTCCTTTAGGAAAACATCACACCTTCATTCCCTTAAATGATGAAGGCCAAACATGCACATGATATAATAATATGTAGAAATAATTATTCTTATAAAACTAGTTGAGACACCATGCACTCATCACACATGTGATCCTCTTGACATGCACTTAGATTCAAATTACACATCGAGACATCAAAAGTCCCTATTGCATAAAATTAATGCAGTGCAATGTAACTCAACAAAATCTATTGGAAGAACTAGTAACCCATAATTAACATCCCAAACATTGTAAATGGATAATGTTATAAACAACTAGGAGGGAATTAATTTCATCCAATAATATCTTGTTAGACAAATTATTTATAAGTAAACAAGATATGTTGTAAGTGTAATACTTAAACATGGAGTTCCAAATAACTGAACATAAGAGTCCATCTCACTAACTTACTTAGTAAGTCTTATCACTTCTTGAGACCAGCAAGTAGAGATCTCTAATCCACTATTAAATCCAACATGATGTGAGATAAAGGATCCAAAATCTTGTGGGAAATCACCCAAGTGATGAATATTCCTTGTCCAACCCCCATTGATCAACATACCATGATCCAAGGTCCTTTAGGAAAACATTACACATCCATTCCCTTAAATTATGAAGGCCACACACAAACATAATATAATTCTATGTAGAAATAATTATTATTATAAAACTAGTTAAGACACCATGCACTTAGCTTAGGGTGGATGACATCACACATGTAAGCCTCTTAAAAAATAAACATATAATTGGCATTGGTAAATCAATTACTCCTCATAATAGAGGAATACCATCCCATAATCCAACCTTAGGGGTCTACACCTAAATGTTTCTTTCTTAACCTTTAGTTGTCATATCTTATTATTATAAAAATATAGGCATTCATGCCATCTAATTAGCATGTGTATGACCATGCAAGGGTTCATTAATTAAATAATCTTAGGCATTAACTTGTGTGTTCATTAAGGAATATTATGAATTAGTAACTCATTTCTAAGGTGTACTATTTAACCATATAATCAAGTGTGAACATTATGGTTTCTATAGCTTACTAAATTCTCATCCTCATTCTGGGATTATTCACAATTAAAAGACTTGACACAAGGAATATCAAAATTTTCAATGCCAAGATATGTTTGTAAATTTAATAATGCATATCCATAATAAACCAATGACCATATGTCTCATGAAATCATTAATATCAATATGGTTAAACTTCCATTAATTGAGTTTTGAACTATAAACAACTACAATAATAACTCTCTAAATCATGCTCTATAAGTAAAATACCACAATCCATTATTGGTGTGATCCATAATCCAAAGCATATGATAATTTAATAAGATCAATAATCATGTTATATTTCATTGATTAAGCAATGGAAATATGCTCATTAAAATATGACTACAACCATCATTACATCCATAACATTATAAATTCATGTTGATGTTATCATCACGACAAAACTAGTTGCATAAATCAAGTACAATTGTTTGTTTCAATTAAGGTTATAAACCATGTAACCATAAAATGATAAAATGACATAATAAAAATAATATCAAGGAATATAACTTTAATCATACATCACATTGTATGCTTGTCTATGATTATTTATCTAATCCCAAATCTAACCCATTACCAAACATGTTCCAAAATAACACTATCTCTCAATATAGTTATCTATCATCATGCTCCTATCATAACTAAGAGATAAGTCCATATGTTCAATTGGAATTCCATGACATGAAAATGTTATCAAATAATATTTATCTATAAATTTAAATAGATATCAACAACTCCATCAAGGAAATGTAAAACCCCTGTAAGTTTTTAGTATACCATAAAACAACCATTTCCTTTCAACTGGATTTAATGCTACAAAAAAAACATATATTAATTATCCTATATTACTTTTTAAAATATTCATGCATATATCACATCAAAATCATATCACTATGTTAACCCATGTGCATAATGTAACATAAAATGATCAAATATAACATGCTACATTTAGAGTTACTGCTATGTTTATAAAATAGGAAAGGAGATCTAATGCATGTACATACCAAGGGAAATAATTATAGTTGTATAACTAAGTAAGATATATTTAATTATATTCAAAATACTGACAATAACAACATCATAAACACTATTGTCCTTTTTTGTCATAATAATATTACAAAGCTTCATTAGGTAATAAGATAAACTATAACATGAAATGCTTAATTAGCCACAATCCATCACTCCAACAACATACGTCAACAAGTATGAGTGTTATACAAGCCACCATACAAACACATGTGCATCAACGAAGAAGTATGAACACTACATGGAGAACACCCCTTAAAATGAGCCCTATGAGCCCAACCATCAATGGCCCTTACCACCCCAACTATCATCTTGGTGGAGGGTTTCAGAAACTATGTACTCAATAAAGGTAAGAGGTATACAAATAATACTAAGCCACCAATACAAACTTATAAAAATTATCAACATTGACAAAGATGTAATGCAGTAAATACAAAACCATAATAGGTAGCCAAACTAGTTGGCTTGAGCAATACCCAAGGCATATATTGGGTCTTTATAGAGGATGGTTTTCAATGTAAATCAAGGCCTAATATATTAAATCCATAATATGAAAGTTATATCCAAGGTTCATTGATCAACACAAGAGGCTTATCTAAGTGAAAAATAATCAAACTCAATAGAACTAACTCCCAATAGTCACATAAACTCAATCAAGTTAGAAATAGGGGAAAGTATAACATTAATTAATTAAAAAATAGACTCGAGTTGGCTTAGAAATGATGGATGTATAACCAACATTAATTATTTCCATTAATTAATCAAATATAAAAAATAGATATGCATACCAGAGATAAGGTGTCAAGTGACAGTGCAAAGCCTAAATACAATCAATATAACTCAAATCCATTGAATCATGCCAATTTAAAGAACTACATCAACACAAGAATCAAACTACTATGTTTAAATCCATGGCCAATCAAAAGGTAACAACTAAAATTAAATGAATTCAAAGAACCAATTATAACTAGTTAATTATTCCTCCAATTATTTAAAATATTTCCACAAGGAAATAAAAAATAAAAAATGCATCGTAAATCAATTACCCATGAGTTTAAATCAATTAATCATTAAATCAATTAATCAATTATTGGGTTCATCATGATGTCTTACGAGTTGATCATGAACCTTACAATTGATAAATCGAAGACAAGTGGGAAAATATGGTATGATGGTTGCAAAGCTTAATCAAATGCTAAAATACACCCATTACCCACAACATAACTACTTCTAATCATTATTTGATTGCTATGGTATTATATAAATTTTTTCAAGGATTCACCCCTATATCCTTTCTAGATATTTACCAAAAAAAAAGATGTCATACGAAAAAATAATCCATGGTAAAACAATGCAGCTAATCAAATAGTAATTATTCAGCTTCAAAAATAACTAAAAGCCCCAATGACTCATACAAAAGATTGACATGGTATGGTGACTTAATTAGAAGGCATAAACTAAACTATTTAACCCAAATGAGGGTACAATGGGTTATTTGATATATTTAAACCATGAATAACAAGAAAATGTTTCTCAACTCATTTCAAAAAATCTCTCAAAATAACCATACAAAGAGATTATACAAATGAACAAGGTAAGGAGATCAATTAACACATGTTTCATAATGTTTATACTTAAATTAAATGCAACATATTATATATCTATTGTTTTAATCAAAGAAAGAGGAAATCTCATTCTTAAATTATTTCATTCAACAGAATAAAACCCGTCCTAGGCAATAAACATTAACTTACTTGGAAATCTGTAGGCAAGAAGTAATGGATTGAAAAGATAAAAATACAGTCCATGCTATGGGATATTATATTTCTCTCTCTTACAAACACATCCTTCCTCCCTAATTTTTACCCTCATTGTTTTTTACTGCTCCTTAAAAATCTAACCCATATAAACTATTTTATCCCTCCATAACTTGTCCCTCTCTCTCTTCCTGCATACATCACCCATTCTCTTCCCTATCTCCACTATCATCATGTTACCCTATTCTCCTTCTCCCTTACCATTTTATCTTCCCCCTATGCCTACCCCTACATAGTCAATTCTCTAGTAATAAACACCAAGAAACATAAAAATAATCCATCTCCTTCTTACACCACATGCCATCCTTGGCATCTAATCCCCATAGCATATCCCTCAAGTCATAGAGTAAAAAATAATAAAATATTGACCAAATCCAATCCCTAAATCAATCTCTTCATACATAAACTAAATGCAATAAAATAATAAAATAAAAGGAAAATAAAATATAAACAACCCCATCTCCATTTTATTTTTATCCAAAACAAAACACTCACATCAATCCATATCCCAATGGCTTAATCCACAAGCTAGAAAAAGTAATAGAAAAATAACAATAATTACTCTTCAAATCAATCCCAGTGTGGGTAAAAATAAAGCATTCAAATAACTAATAATAACAAATCCATTAAGCCATAATAGGACAATCCCAAATTAATCCCAGAATAATAGAATAATGAAATTTTATATATATATATATATATATATATATATATATATATATATATATATATATATATATAATTATTAAATATTTATAAAATTCATAAGTTAGTTAAAAATAAAAATAATGAAAATCATTAAATAAATATTGATAGTGGAATCATTAAAGTAATTAATCAATAAAATCATAACGTAATTAACATAATAATAATAATAATTAAAACCATAAATAAAACAATTGAATAGAATCAACAAGCTATTAAAATGGTAAGATTAACCATCAATTTATTTAAGATAATGATAATTAATAAAATGATCAAAATAATACTATTCACCAAAATCCTAATATCAACCTGAAATATAAAAATTGATGAATGACAACAATTGACAAATCCCTTAAGTTAATCAAATCTCTCGATAGTTAATATCCACTAAGGGATAATTTTCTTATGCATTTACCAAGGTCAAGAGACTCAATATGATCTATATGAACCAATAACATAATAGGCTAAAACATAAACCACTTCCTTATAGCTTAAACATCTAGTGTTCATGACACCTAGGAAGGATAACTAACATAAGGGTATGGCTAAAATCACACAAGGATAGGCAAGTAAAATGATAGTGCTAAAATGTGATATTATAATCAAGGAATAAAACAAAACTACACATGCATTAAGATAGGGCAAGGCTA
>JARHVA010008124.1:452500-502500 GCA_037957365.1 Torreya grandis
AGGACCTCAACTTTATCATGAGGCCAACTGTGAAGTTTGAGCTTCAAGTAAAAGAAGGAGATGCACTTTGAATCACATCTTTTAATGTGATTTAGATTTTTAAGAATATTTTTGCCTTTTGATATCATTTCCTTTTGTTTAAATGATTTGGATTTTAACTTTCTTTTGAAGGTTTTTAAGATTCCTCCTCCATATGAATTTGGAAGACCAATCATGATAGAGATAGTGATACACATAAATGAGATAGAGGCTAAGTTTAAAAGAAGATAAGTAACCAAAGACAAATATTGACTAGGACACTTAGGCTTGACAATGAACTAGCATGTGATCTCAAGTCTCAACCATGTATATGCTTAGTTTGTGGAAAATGGAAGAGGGAAAAAGGATATCCAAAGTGGACCAATAAAGGAGATAATAATGAGATATATTATTTGCTAACTCATCACATGGTAATAATAGATAATAACCAAGGGGAAAAGGGTAAGTATAACCAAGTCAGCATAACAAATTATCTATGAAAAATAAGGATAAGAAAGCAAAATAATAATGAATATAAAATAAAGAGAGTTTTGAGAAAAACTCTAAGAAAAAGGGGAAGGAAAATCAATGATAAAATAGAAGATGATCATATGTGAAATTAGATGATAAAATATGAAAGATATAGTAAAAGTAAGATCATGATATAAGATAAGAAGAAATTTGGCACAGTGTCAAATGATATAATAGATAAAAATAATATTTCAACACACATCCAATCCAAATATAAATGTGAAATCACCATACATGTGCTCATAAATACTGGTAAATCTATCCATACACATTATCCAATACATCAAATAAATCTCTATGAAGTTGTAATCAAAGTACTGTGAAGGTCTCATCAATCTTCAATGAATACTAGGCAAATACTTCTTTTTTGATCTCCAAAATATAAAAAGTATGAATACTCAAAATATCATGCTAAGGAGAAAATTTTGGCAAAGGATGGTTAGGATGATGTATGGGAATAAGATCTATGAGAGATGTAGGAATAACTAGTGGAAAAGGATCCACAAGTGAAAGACTCATAGGTGGAGAAGGATCCATAGGTGATGGAAGGTCCATAGGTAAAGGGATCATAGGTGGAGGCATAAAAGGTGGTGAAGGGACGAAAAGAAGGGATGGAACCAATGTAGGTAGATCCATGGGAGAAGAAGGATATGACTTATTGTAGGAATGATCTATGGTAGGAATAGAAGAGAGTATGGAAATGGTTATATGATGTTCTTTGAGATGTTCTTGTAGGATGCAACAATGATCTGTGTGATAGGTGTCGGATAGATGCCATAGATAATATACCTCACCATACTTAGGCATATATTCAATAATTACCTTCAAGAGAGGTATGTCTTTGTCTGATCATAGGAAAGAAGGATACAAGGTATCAATATATTATCACAACTTGTGATAATGGATAAAAGAATGGTTAGCAATCACATGGAGGCAAAAAATATGCCAGTGAGTGGTTTTAGGAGAAGAAATCATAGAAGGAGATAAAATAGTAGTAGAAGAAACTAAAAACATTCATCAGCCCATTTGGAGGGTAGAGGAGTGATCTTAGGCAAGGGAAGCAAACCATCACCAAGGGGAGGTGATGATGAAGAAGGAATGGAACTAGGCTCAATAGAAGGAGTGATAGTATTAGAAATAGGGATAGGTTCAAAAATAGTAGGAGTGGGAATAGGATCAAATCTAATAAGAAGAGGAAGAGGATTAACTATAATAGGCTCTACTGAGTGAGGGATAAGATCGATAGAAGGTCTAAGGAGGGTTGTACTAACCTCAAGGGTAAACCAATGATGGGAGTTATAAAATGTATAAAATTGGTAAGACCCAATCATAGCATGATCCTTGAGCATAGTCCTATATGGTTCCTCAAAAAAAGGAGGTATTGATGCTATCTCTACCCTATGATAAAGGGGAAAATGCAAAATTTAGGAGCTATAAGTGAAATAAAATGATGAGATGCACAAAAATACTCAAGTAAAGAAGAATAATAATGAACAATCTCAACATCACATGCCTATACAAGATCACCTAACAATGGATCATCTAAGGAATAGCCATCATCATAATCCAGGGTGTGAAGATCATTGACAATAGGTAGGGATAACCTTGTCATCTGATGAAACATGGTGAAGAAAATGCCTAGTCTTGGTTAAGAATATGGGAATGTCATCATAAGGAGTCTTATGAGAACAAGGTTACAAGGAAGAAATAAGTTATCAGATAAGATGAGGTGAGAGATTATAAGTTTTGATCTTTAAGTTAATCTCATCGAGCTCATCATAATCAGAATCTAAAAGGTTAGGATAAATGTTACCAATGAGATCAAGATGCCCACTATAACCCATTAGGGCCAACATATCCATAATTCTAAAAATTGAGGCACTTGAGATGTTTTGGAACCTTGTCATTAAAAACCTTATTATGCTCTTAGATTTATGTATAATTTGAATATCATCCACTATGATAAGGAAACATATTTTGTTTATACTTAAGCTTTAGTATTCCTAATATTATTTATGATTTACCCTATTTGTGAGAAATGTAGGTTCCATGGAGAAAGCACTATCATTTATAGGGAAATAAATCCACCACTTAGTCTTATTTAGGATTTTACTAGCCTTTGGTCCACAAAAATTGGATCTTGTACTCCACTTTAGCAAAACCCTAAGTCTAAAACCCTTTGGCTTGAATTCAAACTTTGGTTAGAGCAATTTGGTGGGAATGTTTGACCCACTTTAGACCCGAGTCTAATTTTATATTAAGGCTTGGTTACATTTATTAACATGACCAAACCTTAATACATAATCATACCTAGGTCCTTTCATATTTTCCATTTAGCATCCTAGCTTATTCTAACCATGCCTAGAAATGGTTTTGTAGAGTCATTTTTTTTCCTAACTGAGCCCTTTTTATTAATGTTTAACCTAAGTTTTAATCCTAAGAACCCTACATGTTTATTAATGTAAATGGGACCTTATAGTTAAATCTTTAGCCTAAGTCTTTATTAATCTCAGATCCTAAACTAATGCTCCTTCTTGATTGTAGATCTAATGATCTTCACTTCATCATGGGATCCAATAAAATAGATCAAATTGAAGGTTGAGAAGTAAAAAACTTGATAAGGTATCACATGGAAATCACTTATGCCAAGCTTCATTGATAGAGGGTCTCATTTATTAAATAGATCCAATAACATATGATTTCTTGGATCACCATCCAACGGTCCTTGCTTCTCATCATATGAAAGAGTGCATTAAATCCAAAATCCTAGAAAGTTATATGAAGATGCCATGTGGCACCCTCACATTTGACCATGGGAACTCCATGGATTTAAAATTGATAGTCTCTCTCATGTTATTTGATGACCATGAGAATGTCTATGATGTTAGCAAGACCATCAAATTTAGATAAAAATAACTTTTTTGCCTAGATAAAGGGGCATGTTTTAAATGTTTTTACAAGGGTCATTTTGATATTTCAACCAAGACTTAGCATAAATTGATTCAGCCAAAATTTATTCATATCTATTAATATGAGATGCACTCAAATCAAACATATAACCTAAGTCTTAAACTTATAGCTTGGTTCTAACTTACAAACATTGCATCTTACAAGATCCTATGTCTCTTGCTTAATCATACAAACTTGATCCAATAGAGTGAGATCCTTTGGTAGAACCTAGGAAACCCAAGATCTCAACATGTGGAAGGAACTTGAAGATTAGATATTGATAGGTGTGAGAATATTCCAAGTGGTATAACCATGAAGCTTGGTACTTGTAAAAACCAATTAGGTGAAGGACCCATGATTATGATCAATGGTTTGATCTAAATCATTGGATCTTGATCCAATGAAGTGAAACCAAAGGAAAAATTTAAAGGCTAATGGCTCATTATCCTTGAGGCATTTATGAAAAATGCCATGAAAAGATTCCAAATGGATGCCACATAGGATCCACATGAGCAAAAAGTGACAAAACTTAGATTATTTCCTCCACCATTAAAGCACCAAGGAAACCTAAAACCTAGCATAAAACATGAAAATTATGATCAATAAAATTATAGTTAAGCCAAAACAATTCCAAGTGAAAATAAAAAACAATCCAGAGACTTTTATGAAATTGGTGCCAAACATTGTGAAAGTTTAGGAAGCAATGGTAGCAGGTAGGCAATAATGAAGGGAGGAAATAGAGCTTTACTTATCTATAGACCACCTAAGTAGGGTTTTTAAATACATGGAGTTATATGATGTAGCACTAAACAATGGTCTAAAAATTGGTCTGAACTCTTCTTTACCATAGAAGAGATGCAACATATCACTCAGAATAAAAAGAGAATTGAAGTAGTTAACATCAAGTACCAAGACTTGATCATTATGTAATTAGATGGCCTTCATCATGTAGTTTCTAAACTTGAGGTACTCCATTATATTAATGTACTTTTTCCACTTTTCATAGACTATAAAATAGATGATGATTGGATAGTGCATGATGGAACATACAAAAAGATTACATATGTTGCCTTTGTAGCCTTTGAATTTTACTACAAACTCCTATAGTCCCATATAGATTTTCCCTCAATAAAAAAAAAGGACCACCCAAAATGACCTTAACACTATCCTCAGACCATGCCTACAATAGGGAAATCATGTCTTCAGAGACTACCAAGGAAGAATCCCAATTGCCCAGTTTAGGGAAGGAATTAGGGTTATCATGACCTTATTAAATAGGATTTTTGGAGCTACCATAACCACATGTCAATACCACTTGGGTCTCCTATGTGCGTTTATTGATAGATCAACAATTTACCCCTCCTATTGGAGACATGATAATCATTCACTTAAGTCCCTAATTTCCACCATTAAAAGAAAAACCAACAAACAATTCTTCATGATGTCATATTTGTTTGATGCCTTACTTGCTTCCACCAAATTTATTGGCATCAAAAAATAGTCTCCTAGAAATAGAATCACCATCTCTCATCATTATTAAAAGTTACATATCTTCAAATATAGGAACTATATGTAATTTGTATGTGATTGAATTTATCCCACTTTGGTACGGGATATCAATGGATCCCCTCTACCTAGAATACACCCCCTAATCAAAAGATATGTAGATATGATAGGGGATATATGGTATTATCATGATTGCACTATAACTAGAATTGAAGGACCCATGTCCTCACCATTCAGATTGCCTGTATATGTACTGAACAATTTAACTAAACAAGAAATCATCTCCCAACTCATCAATGGAGTTGATGGAGTATGAAAGGAAAAGAAGAAAGGTCTCATCCACCCATTTCCACTTATAATTAGAAAGACCACATTGCAAGACTAGAAACAAATAGATGTCATGTCTAAGCAGAGAGGAGCCTTTATTTTCCAAATGGATGAATTTAGGATGTGGGATCCTAAGAACGTAGTGAAGGACCATTTGAAGGAAAATAAGTTGTCTAAACCAGTGCATGAACACTAGCCTAGGGTTTATGATTATGTATACACCAAGGCAAGTAGCTTTGAGGAAATACTAGCTATACTTAAGAAGTGTAATGTAAAATTGGAACATAGACTGGAAAATCAACTAAAATCAATAGAGGACACTTGGTAAATGCACCCTCTCTAATATCATTTACTTCTTTCAACCTCTAGATCACCTCAAGGACATCCTCAAATATAATTTCCACCACCTCAAGACCCTAATAGGAAATAATTAGAGAAAGGCTAGGTGAAGTAGCCTTTCCTTCAGGTTCTCCACAAAGACCACCATCTCTAGTGGAATATTTAGAAATGGTAGCTCTTGAGATAATTGAGATAGTTGAGGATGTCTTCAAATTTATTATAGAGGCCTATGGTTTAGAGGAAGGGAACATAGAAGAATATCCTTGCATCCAAACATGGCAAGTCACAGGAACCCATGATCAAATAGAAGGGATAGAAAAGGATGAAGGAAAAGAACCTGTGTTGGACATAGTCCCAACCATAAGTCAAAGAAAGATATAAATTTATTCAGTGTTGAGTTCCCTATCTATGGGCCAATCATTCTAGATTGGTTCATCTATGGGAAACTACAAAAGATTCCATCCATATCCCATTCATGGGCACTAACACTAAACATCAATACTAGTGTGCATGAGGACTTTCAACCATTAATAATAGAAATGATGAAAAAGCAAGAAGAAAAAATACTAGTGGAAACACAAAAGGCTAGTGGTAAGAAAATGGATGCTCCAGGGGAATCCAATAGTACAAAGATTGAAATTTTAGAAGCCACCAAGTTCATAGATCCCACCACTACAATAAATTTCAACCTAGAGACCATAGAACTAGAAAAGATTACCATAAGAAAAGCTATGGTGGGTATGGAAGATCTCACCTTTAAGAAGGTCGAACCATCATAGGTCTAACTCTAATAGGAGGATGGGAATTGGAAGAGTATCCCATCTAAATAGAATAAGTAGAGACTATCTGGATCTATACAGACCTGTACGGACTTCGTACGGCTGCCAATTAAGCACAACCTATCTGTTTTCAACCCTTGATAGCTGAACACCCTGATCTCAAGAATATACAATTCTAATATAGAAGATCTATATCTGTATAACTTATTGGATCAAAACTAAATAAAGAAATACCTGAAGTACTATGATAACTTCTGTGTGAAGCTATCTCTCAAATCTATATACCTCTGTGATAACTTCTGTATGAAGCTATCTCTCAATTTGGAAATAGATCAGCTGATATTTCACAGCCTATGAATTGCACACAATGAAGAGTTGACATTTTCCACTGCAGATGGAATCCTAGAACCCTTGGCTCAGTCTTCACAGAAGAATTTTTTTAATATCAAAATCAATAATCAATTCATAATCCAAACTCTCTCCCATGAGAAACTCTTATACCCTTCCAAAGGTGTGCTTGCTAAAATTAGATTTCCTCAAATTAGAACTTGGGGTTCTTAAATTAGAATTCCTCAAATTAGAACTTGGGATTCTTAAATTAGAATTTGGGTCTTAAAATTAGACCAATTAATTAATAATTAATAATTAATTAATATCTAATTTAAAATTAGACCAAGTAATTAATATTTGATTAAATCAATCAAATATTAATATCTCCCTCAATACATGTCAGATCCTTGAACCGTCTAAAGCTGGTGAATCAAGGAGTGATTTTGCACATGACCATATCAAAACAAGGGTGCTCCACTGCATGTCAAATATCCCTAAATAATAGGAGCTCAGGCAAATATGTCTAAAAGAGCCTGAATGAAAGCCAACTGTAGAGATTCTGCTAATCAAAGCCATGCCAAGCTCTATCAAGACCCTCTATCCATCCTCTTAGCCTATGAGGGTCGCATAATAGGCTGATCATCAAGTCTGACGATGTCCACTAAAAAAGGGGACATGACAATCCGCCCCTCCTGAAATTGCTTGCCCCCAAGCAATCGCAGAATAATGAACCACTCGATCCACCTAGATCCCAAATGTAGTCATGATCTATACTGATGACAATCAATGCAAGCTCATTAAATATCCTCAAAAATATAACCAAGAGGAATCCATAGTCAAACTGGTGAATACAACTCAACCAAACTCCAAAATCACAACTGTTGAACGAAACTATGTCGAGTGCAGATAATCCACATCTCTACAGATCACTAGCCACTGTCTCATCACCCAAACTCCTATGCATCAATGATAATGAGGAGACATCATATGCTAGATAGCAATAACACAACCCAAATCTGTTGGTCATCAACTCCTGCTCTAAGTCATGTACCAATAAACTGTCAACTCCACCTACAAAAGATGATGGCAATCCATCCCATAATGGATGGTAAGAAACTGGAGCCGATCTACACTTGTGTGAAATCAAATCTTCTCTCTCTAGGTCAAAAGAAGAATAATGAGCATACCCCACCTCAAAATCCTTGTGAGGTAGCATAGTAGATAGGATCCCTATAATCTCCCCACCCAATCTGCTAATATCACTAGTACCTCAGACGAGAACACCTTCTGTCATCTTATGTGAGTCCAGACAAACACCTACACTATCCAAAAAATACTCCATGAATGATTCAGTGCAGTAAAAATTATATGTGGAAGCATCAACATAATCCCCCACACACCACAACTAATCCCTCTGTAAAGGTGGCACAACCAACTGTACCACACTGTCATCTATGTGATAATAATCAATCTAGAGACTTGACTCCACTGGTATCTCAAACTCATCAAAAATAGGTACTCCCAATTCCTGAACATGTGTGTCAGCCTCAAAAACATGTTCCTCAGCAACAACTGTAGGAATGTACTCACCACCAACCACCTCAATATATGAATGATCTAGGTCTGAAGCTGGTGAAGACCGCAAATGCTCTAACTCTATGGTCATATTAGCCAAATGAAACTGTGACTCCTCATAAGCCAACTGTGTACTCTCAAGAATCTTAGAAGTCACCTCTAGTTGCTGAGTAAGCTCACTCACCTTATCTTCCTCGACCAATAATGCATCATATGCTATGCTGCCTCACTCCATAAGATAATCTATGTCGGCTACCAACTGCATATAATCCTATCTCAGAATTTGGATAGCCTCCCATAAAGAGTGGATCTCTATCAAGGATAAATAACTGCCTCCCTGCTCGATGCTAGTAGGAGAACCCCATCCATAAACTACTAACAACTAATGATCAGCATCGAAATGCTTGCAAGTGGTAGCAATGTCTCACTCACTAACTCTCAACTGACTAGACACATGATGATGCTGGCTAGATTGTCTCCTACAATCCTCCACTGATGCACGGTCCAAAAGAGTAGACTCAGAATTACTGACCTCTGTAATACTACCATCCATACTCTGTGAATCAACTCCAAAGCTCATATCAACATATGGAGTATCAACAACTGTAGCATCACTGTCTAACTCCTCCATACCAGAAGAAACTACCGAAGAAACTAAGTCCTCAAAACTATCCACTGCATTCTCTTAGGTGTCATCTACAATAATCGGATCCTGGGACTCTGCTACAATCTCTGCCATATCTGAGAGATCATCAACACTCAGTGTACTAACATCTAAGTACACCTCTACACTCTGAGTGCAAACATCAGACTCATCCTCATCTAACTCTGAAGAAGCTGCTGCTAAAACTATCTCATCATCACAATCTCTCGCTCCCTCGTCCTCTACAACTAACTGAGAGTCCAACTCCTCATGACTAAGCTCGACCATATGTCTGTCAGAATCCTGGGGAGCCACCTTCATTGTCTCTACCTTAGGTTCTGAAGCCTCTACCTTTGACTCCTCAGAACTATCATGCTGTTTGAAATCTTTGGATTTTGAATCCTCATAATACTCCCATATTATACGATATGCCTTGCCCTTAGGCCTCAAATGACAATTGTGATTGGCATCATATGGATCTTTGCAGTATAAGCAAAACTTTCTCTTATTAACAGTAGCACACCGGTTATTTCCTATCTCATAAGAATCATGGGACATGCTGCTATCTTGTCCAACTGATCTGTAGTGCTCTCCCCTTAGCTGAATAAAATGATCAAAAGACAACCTCCCTTGAGCTTGTGGAGTTAATAACTCCCACTCATCCTTCGCTGTCATATACCATGTGGATTTGTCTTTCGATGTAGGATATGAAAGAGATTCATTTAACCTCTTCAAACTTAGTTCCAGCTTCTCCATATCCTTGTCCCATTGTTTTTGAGTACTGGGAGTCATCATGGATACTTCACTGATTTAATCTACCCAAACTACCCAACAGGATGGCAAGACATTGGCTCTGATGTGCCCAACAAGATGGCAGGAATTTGGCTCTGATACCACTGTGGTGTCCCTTACTTAGGGCCTCCTTTTTTCCTACAAAAAGCTCTGATACCATTGTGATATCCCCTTCAAACAGGGAATATAGAAAACACAAAAGCTCTAAACAAAGATACGAATTTGCAGAATAAATTCAAATAACAAGAAACCACAGTAAATCTCTTAACTGGCAAATCACTAATCTTATTATTGTCAAGATGGTTACAATAGATGTCCTCAGTCATGCATAAAAGGAATATTCAGATACTGCCTTAAAACCCTGATTAACTTTTGCAGATCTGTAAATTATGTCTGAATCTGTGTGTCTCGGCTTGCTGTGTCGAACACACAGTTGCCGACGTTGGTCGATATACTGCCGACGTCGGTCTCTGTCAGTCCTTCACTGCCGATGTCGGTCTTCAGTCGGCTGATGTCGGTCACTGGGGATCTCTTTTTGCCATGGTCGGTATTTGTCTGGATCTGTACGGACTTCGTATGGCTACCAATTAAGCACAACCTATATATTTTCAACCCCTGATAGCTGAACACCCTGATCTCAAGAATATACAATTCTAATACAGAAGATCTATATCTATATAACTTATTGGATCAAAACTAAATAAAGAAATACCTGAAGTACTGTGATAACTTCTATGTGAAGCTATCTCTCAAATCTGTATACCTCTGTGATAACTTTTGTATGAAGCTATCTCTCAATTTGGCAATAGATCAGCTGATATTTCACAGCCTCTGAATCACACACAATGAAGAGTTGACGTTCTCCACTGCAGATGGAATCCTGGAACCCTTGGCTCAGTCTTCACAGAAGAATTTCTTCAATATCAAAATCAATAATCAATTCATAATCCAAACTCTCTCCCATGAGAAACTCTTATACCCTTCCAAAGGTGTGCTTGCTAAAATTAGATTTCCTCAAATTAGAACTTGGGGTTCTTAAATTAGAATTCATCAAATTAGAACTTGGGCTTTTTAAATTAGAATTTGGGTCTTAAAATTAGACCAATTAATTAATAATTAATAATTAATTAATATCTAATTTAAAATTAGACCAAATAATTAATTAATTAATAATTAATTAATATCTAATTTAAAATTAGACCAAATAATTAATATTTGATTAAATCAATCAAATATTAATATCTCCCTCAATACATGTTAGATCCTCAAACCGTCTGAAGCTGGTGAATCAGGGAGTGATTCTGCACATGACCATATCAAAACAAGGGTGCTCTACTGCATGTCAAATATCCCTAAATAATAGGAGCTCGGGCAAACATGTCTGAAAGAGCCTGAATGAAAGCTAACTATAGAGATTCTGCTAATCGAAGCCATGCCAAGCTCCATCAAGACCCTCTATCCATCCTCTCAGCCTACGAGGGTCGCATAATAGGTTGATCATCAAGTCTGACGATTTCCACTAAAAAAGGGGATATGACATAGTCCTAAGAATTTTTGTGGATAAAGTACAAGATTTGAGAACATGGCATAATAATTTCAACAAACATGTGAAAGAAGATGATATTTTGGTGAATAGAATTGAGTGACTCCTGGGGACCATGCTAACAAAGCCTTCGCAATCCACTACCATTGGGATAATAGATGATGATGAACTCAAACAAAGAGCCACTGCAACCATTCAATAAATCAAAGGAAGGAGCCAAGGCCAATATAGCAATGAGAATCATAAGATCTTGGACATTATATTCAATTCAAGGGAATGAATTACAGAGGCTAGAAGCATCAAGGAAGCCATGGTTAAAAATGATAAAGAATTCAATGAACTAGCAGACTAGGAGGGTTCATGTTTAATGAAACTTGTAATAGATTTGGAGTTGATCAATGAACAACACACTAAGGCAAAATACATCTTCCAACAAAGGAAACTAGAAGGGCTACCACCAGATTAATGGAAGATTCTATTAATTTTACAATACACTTGTAAAATATAATATTCTATTATATAAGTATATTATAGTTTGTTAGCATATACGTTCATAACTCAGTCTAATGTAGAAGGTCATATGTATTCTAGAATTTTCATACAAGGATAATTGTCCTTATTTTACATAAATATATCTTTAAAAAACTTATCGATATGCCACCTATGCTCTCTATAAATAGGTAGTGTTACCATTTTGTAAAGGGAGGTATTTTGAGCAAAATTGTATACTTGAAGCAATTAATATAGTGAAGTAACTCTCCAAGGATTGTTCATCTTGTTGTGTTAATGGTTACTAGCTTTTCTCTAAATTTTTTATCTAGATCTTGAATTTGAATGGTATCTCTAAAACATAAATTGCATTTTTTTTACAAGGTTGCTAATCTATGCTACTCTAGGTTAGTTGAAAAGATCATAAGTTGCTTCACTTTAATTTATTCTTCATCAAGGATGTGCATTAGCTATTTATGTGTAGTAGAAAAACATTAAAGCTTTCCATTGACTAGATTTGAATTTTAGTCAAATTGAGTCAACCCCTACATTTTACACTTTTTAGAGGTTTTCATATGTCCTATAGGGGTCTCATGTTGGTCTAAACACTTTACATATCCCTAGTGTAGCCTTGGTCTAAGTCCATCTTCCTTATACTACCAAATTCAACCATGGTCAAATATGGTCAAAGTTCCATATTATGTTTAATATGTCCTAATATGGTCTTTGAGATGTTTTAAGATGTTCACAAGTCATTAATTTACATTTTATTATGTCTCATATGCAAAAATGGCCTTTTGGTCATATTTCTAGCTTAATTAATGATTTTTACGGATGGGTTGAGTAAGAAAATTTATCACCAAGCTTAATTTCAATGTGTAGGAGATCAAAATATGTCAAGATCAATCATATGTCAACCCAAGAAGTAGTTATATGTAGAAGAAGGTAGTTTTTCCTTAAAAATAGGCCATTAATGGCACTTGTACAAATTTGAGAAGTCTTCCTTTAGCAAAAACTGTGGAATGGTGTCTCTTAAGCTTCCTAATATCTTTTTTATTCTTAGTGTGTAGATATTTATTTAGAATATTTCATTTTAAATTTTATTTTTTCCTTATTGTCCTTGCAAGATAAAGTGAGTCAATTTGGAATTCTTGGTGCAGATTGTACAGGTGGAGTTGGGAGGAATGATCTTGGGGGTTGAATTTAATCTCAGTATAATTCATTCTCATGGCAATAAGTTTTAGTTTAATGGCTTCCCCTTTATGAATCATTGTTAAGAATCTAGGTAGTTTTTTATGCTTCTTCATCCATGAGGTGTCTCCTTTTGAGCTAGTTTCTAAATATTTTTCTTTGTTCTAATGGATTTGTTTGTTTTAGGTGTTTATAAATTTTATATAATGTCTCTCCATAGTTTTTTAATTGTCTTGTCTTTTGTAACTCAATAACTTAAAGAATCTCTTCTAGACTTGTCTTAGACTAGACAGCCATGAGAGTGCATTACAAGCATCAGTACATGAGATTTTCACATTGAGAGAAGATTTTTAGAGAGTTTTTTCAAGATTAACATGATTTAAATCAACCATTTAAGTAATGATGAAATAAATAGGTCTACCCATGAGACCTAATTTTTATACATTCTCCACATTTTCCTACTTTGTTTATTCTTTTCACCTACAGGCAGGTGATTTCCATGTGGAAGATAGTGTTTGAATTTGATTTTATACTTATCTTGGTGAGGTTAATCCATTTATGGTGTTATAATCCTTTCAAAAAACCTTTCTATCTTAACTTCATCCTCCCTACCTGCACACAGTCAAAACCTTCATCTACAAGGCACTACTGACATTATGGTGACATATGAGGAGGTGAAAGAGTAATATAGTTAATCAAATTTTCCAAATATATATTAAAATTCCTAAGGGAGGTTTACAAGGTTCACATTCACAAATTTTTCATCTTGTTTATTGTGGTGTATTATACATCTACATATAGAAAGCCATTGACAAAGAATAGGGGACCCTTAAAAGATGTGAGATGGATAAGGAATCTACCTTAAAAGTATTATTGCATTGAAATACATCATGGTAGACCTATTTTCAATCCCTTAGATATATTAATATTCAAATCATGATAAAAGGAAGAGGATTGTAGGTTCAGGGCCTTTGTCTCTAAAAGGCCAAAACAAAGGTCTACAAGATTTTTGAAGAAAACATCTAACATGATTAAAAAATTTCCAAGATATCCAATTTGGTGAATATTAAGTATATACAATATATAAAAACCCATGCCAAATATAAATTTCAAAATTTAAGATGAATTTGGTTTTTTAAGGCTCCCAATATGTTCATAAACATGCTAGATTATAGTAGTGTCATCTACAGCTTAAGACCAAAAGAGGACTTCTTTCAACCAAAATTGTAAATTAGGCATCTTTCCATAATTGAATGAATCTAAAGGTTTCAAGTGATATATATAGACTAAAACCCATAGGATAATCTTTTATTTTGTGTTTTTTACTCCCTAATCTCATCCTTTGTTCGTACACATGGCTTAAATATGCACATATAACAAAGTAGCTAACAATGAGCTATTATCAATGTTTATTAGTGTTTGAAGGTATTTAAAGTGTTTTAAAGAATTATTATGCATATTATGACCTTATGGATTAATAAAGAGGCTTATGGACACCTTGATAAATGAATAAAACCCCATCTTGACACCTACAGGTAGGGAATAGGGAGGATTTTTGTCTTAATCCAGTAGAGTAGAAGATGGGACAATCTTGATGCTAGAATGATGCCTCGAGCCTTATAAAGAGACAGTAGTTAAAATATATGAATTTAAAAATAAATATGTTTAGTTATTATCTCTATAAATATTTTTTAGAGCTTATCAAAGACCATAAACACCTACAGGGGTCTGTCAAGAAGTTGTCATAGTCAGCCATGACAAACCCAATATTACTTGAGTCAACTGAGAGGGTGTGTGATGGTTTGGATGGATAAGTAGAGGTATTTTTTAAAAAAAATAGTCATATAAACCCTTAAATACTATTATAATTAGGAAAAGTAAATGGAAAATCTTAAACCACACTTACACAGTCCATGGTCTAAGACCCTACATGCAACCTACCTTGAAAATTCATGTCTTGGTATTTGAGGATTTTGAGGTCTTATTGATGGAGTTATAAGATAATTTTCAGTATATATATTCATTTTTACCTCTGTGACAACCTCCAATGGTTTTTCTAATGATAAAATCAAGGTAACATGCCTTTTTTTCTATCTCAGAGGTAGGGTACTTTTACCTTGTATAAAGAGGTAGTTTTGATATAAAAGGATGAAATGGTGAACAAAAACCATTAGATACCCTTAAATATGGTTTTTATATATGGTAAATACCCATAAAAACATGATAAACATTTCTATAGGGTTTTAAGATAGATAGGGTGGTCTATGAAATAGGGTCTATAGGCAGGGTAGCCAAGCAAAGTGGATACCTAGCCCCAAATGAGAGACCACTTTTAATTTTGGCCTTAGTGAAGAATTATAGTGATTTGATTCATGTACATGGGATTTTAAAATAGGTGTTTTAACCTTCAAAATTTAGGGTAATTCATTAAATGGTTAGGTTGAACAAGGGTTTTAGGTAAGGCCTTTAGACCTAGTCTAGGCCTAGTACCAAGAAGCAATGAATCATCATTTTTGAGATATATTATTATTGAAATATATTGGGATAGTTATTGGTGAGTAATAAGGTGTATTTGAGCCTTAATATTGCAAGGAAATCCATCAGGAAGCCATTTTTTGGCTTGAAGTGTATCTAGCTCATACAAAATGCATAAAAATGGCACGAATACCAACTTGGAAGGCTTGGAATTCACATGAGGTTGTGTATGGAAGGATAAGGTTATTGTAGAGGTTAGGTAGGGTACCTAACATGAATTTAGTTTAATTATTTCAATACATCAATGTGGGATATTCATGAACAAAAATTAAGACCAGAAGTGACTAGAAACCCTTCCAAACCCTCCTTAAGGACCCGATGGGGAAGATGATATAGATGGAGTATCCAAATGGGTTTTGAATTACATGAAATAAATATTGATATGTATAGGACTCACCAAGCCTCTATTTCATGTAAATGAGATGTACTACACTTATACAAATGGTACAAAATAGGGATTTTTTGTTCAATTTGTGTGTTTTGTAAGTGTGAGAAGGTTTCAAAATATAAAATAACCTTTGGGAGATATATTGTGACTTTTTATAAGTATTTATTACCATTTTATGAGGTATATAAACTCCTAAGTGTGTCTGACATCTTCTCCATCTCAACCAGTCTAGTGAGCAAGCAGTGAACATTTAGTGAAAAAGAGGGAAGTCCCAATTGGGAAGCATTTTAAGGTTTTTTTTATGAACCTAATGACTTAAACACTATTTAAAAGTTTCATCCCTCATTATACATGGAAAAAATTGTATAATTGGAAATTTTTAAGGTGCCAAGTGTGAGAGGTGCATATAAATGAGTCATTTAGAACTATCAGGGATGATTGTGCATGGCCAAAAGAAGATGGATGATTAAAAACTGATCCAATACATGTGAGGGATTTTTTGTAACCCCTCGCACTCATATAAATCATCATACCTGACCCTATGTAGTGATGAGATAGTTTTATGAAGATAAATGATGAGGGCAATTTCTTATGCAAGCACAAGGGAATCCATGCCACATATGGAGGAGCTAAACAAGTTTGAGGGGAATTTATCCTTGATTTCCTTTTAGGACATATATAATTACATATTACATGAAAATTTAACTCCTTATTCTTGATTTACAAGTGTCTTAATGACTCTTTAGCTTTCCCTTCTCTCTCTCCTCTCACATTTTCTATATATTCTAGCCTTTTGGCTATTGTAGGGATCTCTCCACCTAGATATGGTGAAGCCCTATAAATTTTTTTCCTTGAGCTAATAAAGATATATTTTTTTAAATTATTAAATATTTCACTGATTTCACGTTATGGTTATTGGTTTTGTGCAAGTGTAGTTTTGCTTACCTTCACATGTTACTCTTCCTAGTGCCTTGTGTGTTTATGGAATCACTCTTTTGTAGATAAAAAATAAGTGTATAATGTGTATTGTAGGTATAGTGAGTATTATATTCAATATTTTTTATTATATTACCTATTTTTAAGTCCTCCTAATCTAGGCTCTCTTTAATACCCTATACTTAAAACATTGATGTGCAAAAAAGATTGTCATTGGATGAAGTGTATGTGCAGAATACTCCTTGGTTCCAAGTGCATGTTAAATGGTGTGAGTAGACAAAATATTTTGTGAATCACCTCCCCTAGAGTATATTTAATTTCAATTATCCTTCTCCCTTTTTTTCCCCCAAGAGTTAGTAGTAGTTTGATCGAAGTGGTACATCAAGGGGAACTAGCCCCAAATCTAGAGATCCACCTCAAAGTTGGGTCACCCACAACCCTGAGATGGTTCCATCGCGCCACTTGAATGAGGAGAGACTTGTCATTTCCTCAAGGGGTGCATGTTCAAGTGACAACACATACTTGGTTCCAATTTTTAATCTCAATTTATCCTAAAAAATTTGCATGGTTTGTGATAAAAATTTAGAATTAGCTATTTTACATTACATACTAGTTTAGATGTATGTTCAGTTGATTGAGACCTTGTCATGATGTTTGAGATAAAGATCAACAATCATGTTTGTTTATTTTCTACCTTACTCTCCCCTTTTAACTCTTTTTCAAATAATTCACTATAGCTTAGATCCCATTGTCAATATCCACTTAGATTAGTGTAGTAAAGAAATTTGATCAAGATTCATCAAAATTCATAGAGGTTTGGACCAAGGTGACTCCCAATGACCAAATCATACAAATATTGTGGAAAAGTCTACTTTGCTTTACTTTTATTTAACCACAAACACTATAATTACAAAATACCTACAACTCATGCTCTAAATGTTTAGAATTCTAAAATGAGAAGTGTTCTCTAAACACTAAGAACACATGTGGTATACTTAGAGGCATCAATAGGAGTAACTCCACTAGCATTAAAAGGAGGGAACTTTGTCAACTTCAGTGTTAATCGATCAAAGGTTGATGTTATCAATGCACCTTTGAGTGAATCTTTCCTCCAAAGTGTAAAGATCATTAGTCTTGGAGGTTTCCAACCTATCTTTATGTTTTCTTGAGGCAAATATCATAGTTATTTGGTTAATGATAGCTTAATTCTTGTAAATATAGCTTTGAATTTGAAAATTTATAGCATTTGAGGTTAGGATGGCTTATTTTATTCAAAGTTCAGGTGATTTCCTCTAGATTTTGATTCATTTCAGGCTCAAACCTGTAAATATCGACTATATTCATGTAATAAGATACATTCTCAAGCTATCTTAGTAGGAATTTGATGTCCTTTATCATTCTTTACAATAATATTTACAAAATTAGCTCAGTGTACATGTTTAGTCCTTGATCCTTGTAAATATTAACTTGATACACCATATTTCAAATAGGATTTCAAATCTTCAAGCTGGAGGTACTTAGAATTTGTACAAGGTCACGCTTGGATACAAGGGAACCTTTACTCAAGTTAGAAAAACATCAAAGAACTAGACATGATAAAGGTTGATGAAGACTTTCCAAGTCCTTACCCACTTCTCCTATTCAAGGTACCCCTGCATTTAAACTACATCTAGGTATGGCTTGGTTAGGAATCCCCCTATTAATGTATAATGTGTATTCCATGATTTACCATGCAATCTTGAGAAGTATTTACCCATATTTAGTCCAACTAGTGTTGTAATTATAGAGGAATATGTTAATTATATTAAAGTTTCTTTGAGATTCTTAAATGTCATGCATGATGATGTAGCATGTAGGATATTTCTCTTTACTTTCAAAGATCCAACATATGAATGGTTTCTTAATTTTCTTGATGATTGCATTACCTCCTGGAATTATTTAAACACCCTTTTCATTGACCAATTTGGTAAGATTATTATTCCTTGTGTCATTTACAACCAATTCACAACCATCAAGAGAGATGCAAGTGAGCTTATAAGGTCTTTCAAAACCATATTCTAGAAGATGTTTAGCTGAACCATGGATCCCTACAAATGTAATGAGGCCCTAGACCTAGAAATTGACAAAGATGCAGTTGATCTTATGACATATGTGTTCCTATAAAGGACCCTACCAACCATAATCATAATATCCCAAGCTTATTTTGAAGCAATATTTATTAGTAATCAAATGGAACCACAAGTTCAAATGGCTTACTCCATTCCCAATGTTAACCCATAGATGCTTGATCTAAACCTTTTTCCCAATAATAACCAAAACACCCATAATCTTAATCAAATCCTAGATTTAAGCATATTACCCACTAATCATGATGATCCTAACCAAAGTATAGGATTCTTTAATCACCAAACTACTAATGGATCTTATACAAATGGTAAAAAATCCTTAATACCAAATTTTGGTGCAAGAAACAATCAAGTCCATAATTTTGAAACCCCCAAGAGTGAGAATGAGTCTATATCAAAGATGATCCAAAATCTTAGCACTAATTTTATTCAATTACAAAAACAAGTTGGTAATACTATTGAGAGTTCTGAAATGAAATTTACTTTCCAAAAGTTTAATAGGCTAGGAAATAGGTTTTAGGATGATAGCTTCTACAACATCAATAAGGCTAATGAACCCTCTTCTAGTAAGAAGACCATAGACATCAATATCACTAACATGGCCTTGCCTGACTAGTACAAAGTGC
This sequence comes from Torreya grandis, assembly GCA_037957365.1. Classification (NCBI taxonomy): domain Eukaryota; kingdom Viridiplantae; phylum Streptophyta; class Pinopsida; order Cupressales; family Taxaceae; genus Torreya; species Torreya grandis. The sequence continues at coordinate 472,124 of JARHVA010008124.1, forward strand.
ATGATACTTTTAAGTATGGTGAGATTGATTGCATTAAATTCTGTAAAGCCTTTAAGGATTTTCAAGAAGAATTGGACACATTCAAAGTAGTCTCTAACATGGATAATGCTACAAGTGATTCTGGGTCCAAGTCATCAGACCAAGTCCATATGGTAGAGACATTTCAATTCCCTTTTCTTGAATATAATGAAGCAAAAAGTATTCCTAAAGAGATTCAATCATTTTATAAATTCTTAAAGACATACCCTCTGAGGAATAGAGAATATAAGCAACTGATGACCGCTTCAACCCCTCCTAATAATTATGGGACCCCCTTGATACCACTTTAAAGAATGACCCTGAGCCACATAGAGGAAGTTCTTCCAAATCTAGTACTGATTCCCCAAGTAGGACTTGGTATAACATTGTTGAAGACATGAAGAATATTAAGGCCAAGATAACTTTGCATGATTTAACTCAAATTATATAATAAAGAGACTTTTTATTATATTCATTGTCTAAGAAACCTAGGAAGCCACCCAGGGTTGATAGTGCAAATGTAACCATGTAAATGGCTAAGGCAGAATCTCCACCCTTCCTACTTATAATCAGTATATTTGGTAAGAATATCCACAATTATCTTCTATAATCTATGGGATCAACTAATATCATGCCTACAATAATATGCGAATAGTTTAGACTAACCCCAATCAAATCTAATAGGGTAGTTATGTAATTGGATAAATCAAGAGTCAAAGTCATTAGAGAATTATTAAATATACACATGTAGTTAGCCAATGAACCTAGAGTACAAAAATTTATTGACATTCAAGTAGTAGACATTCCCAATGCATATAGACTACTCTTGAGTAGAGAATGGACAAAGGACTTAAATGAATATATGTCTACTAATTGTTCACATCTATGGCTACCTTGGAAAGGTGTTCCAAATCAAATAAGAGTGAAAAGGGTAGAAATAATGAAACACATGATTACTAAATATAATACTATCAATGAAAGAGTTAACTTCCTTTATTTTTACTTAGGATTACTCACCTTAGAGACTACAAAGGTGCTTGATTCCAAAAACACTCATGTTTTACCTAGTTTATGGAAATTATACATTGATAGTGTTAGATGTAAGTCCAAATCCAAAGTTGGTATTATCTTGATAGACCCTATTGGTAAACAATAACATGCATCTTATAGACTATAATTCCCATGGACCAATAACCTGAATGAGTATGAGGATCTCATCTTAGGGTTGAAATTCTATATTAAAAATAAGGTCAAAGAGCTACTAATTTATAGAGATTCTAAACTTGTAGTCAACCAAGTAAGGAGAAAGTACCAATGCAAACTATCATACCTCAAAAGGAATAAATTTAGATTCTAGGATCTAATAGAATCTTTTGAGGCATTCAATATCTTATTTATCCCTAGATAAGAAAAAAAAATTGTTGATGGGCTGGCTTCTACTACAACCAACCTCATGCCTAATTAGGATGCCCCTAACTTTAGTATTGAGCTGGTAACCTGACCCTCAGTCCCAGATAATACCAACCACTTCCAAGTCTTCAATGATGATCAATAGATGTTGGAATTCATGACTAAATTAGGAAATTTTGAAGCTCATATTATTTATGAGACTAATTAAAATACCTCTAAAATAAAATTCAATGGCAAAATCATCCAATTAAATGATAAGAAGATACCCAAAGGGATGATTTCACTAGAAAGGTTGTTTGACTATGACAGGCTCACTAAAACCCCTAAGGTCCCCAAAATGAATGGGAAAGACTAAAATGTAATAAATCTTGGACCCCAAGATCAACCCCAACAAGTTAATTTGGGGAAGGCTTGCACATAAATGGATAACAAAAGGGCTAAAGAGTTGCTCACTAAATACAAGGACATAATAGCCTAGTCTTATGATGATAAAAAACTCTTTGATCCTAGGATTATCACCCACACTATACCCCTCAAAGAAAATTATAAACCCTTCAAATAAAAACACATGCCTATTAACCCCATCCTAGAACCTATGATATTCAAAGAATTCAAGAAGTTATTAGATGCAAGGACTATGTTTTCCATTTAGTATTCCACTTGGGTTGCCAATTTGATTCTAGTGAGGAAAAAGAATGGTGAAATCAAATTATGCATTGAATTCAAAAATCTAAAAAAATCATCTAAAAAGGACAATTATCCCTTACCTTCTCTAGACTAGGTGATACAGGTTGTTTCAGGGTTAGCCATGATGTCTTTCCTTGATGGATTTTCAAGGTATAACCAAGAGTTGGTTGATAAAGAGGACATAATGAAGACAACCTTTACTACTAATTGGGGAAATTTTGTGTTAAAAAGGATGCCCTTTAGACTAATTAATTTAGGGGATAATTTTCAAATGACCATGTACCATGCTTTCCAAGGTCTAGTAGGTAAATGCATCATAATCTCCATGGATGACCTAATAGTGTTCTCTAAAAATAGGGAAGATCATTTCACACACCTAAAACAAGTGTTTGAGAGGTGTAGAAGGTAGGGTATTTCTCTTAACCCCAATAAAATCATATTTTGTGTTACTTAAGGGAAGCTACTAGTTCATGACATCACTAAGGATGGGATCTTCATATATCCTAAAAGGGTGGAATCCATTTCTAAGATAGAGCATCCAAATAGTTAGAAAGAGCTTAAGTCATTTTTTGGCAAGGTAAAATTTATGAGGAAATTCATCTCACAGGTTTCTAAGATTTTTAAACGACTGAATGACATGCTCAAGAAATATTCCAAAGTCACTTTGAATGAGGATTCCAATAAATTGTTCAACAATATCAAAGAAGCAATTAGTCAAAATCCCTAGTGTTGATAAGTCCATACTGTTCAAAAGACTTATATTTGTATTCATTTACTTTATAAGTTAATGGGAGTGATCACCAAATATCCTTTATGATTACTAATTTAAAAATTATAGAACTAAAGTATTGCTTGATTGACAAACAAGCATATGCGCTAGTGAAAGCATTAAAAATGTTTAGGCATTACATCCTTGATAACAAAGTGCATGTTATCTTACTAGACCCTACCACAAAAATCACGCCAAGTAAAAATTAATTAGGTGAATGTAGAGGTAAATGGATGTCATTTTTACAAGAGTATGATATATATATGAAAATTTCTAAACTGGTAAGGTGTCAAGGCCTAGTCTAAATGATTGCCAACACCAGTCCCAAGCTATATATTATGCAAGTTGAGTAGTAGGACTTCCAACCCAATGAATGATATGACTCCTTGATTCATTTGTTGATTAATGGTACTTGCCTTGTAAGACTCACAAGAGAATATAAAAGAGCCCTAAGACTCAAAGCTTCTCAACATTTGATCAAAGATAGAGTATTATATAAAAAAAACTTTGAGGTAGTCTATTTGAGGTGTGTATCTAAGGAGAAGGATTCTTAAATCATGAGTACTTTCCATGAGAAACTAGGTAGTGAAAATACATCAAGAAGAATAATAACCTACAAAATTCTTAGGGTCATTTACTATTGTCCTACCATTTTAAAAGATTCTCACAAGAACATAAGAGAATGACACTCTTGTCAAATATTTAGTACTAAAAAACTAAAGGCAGTCATGCCTTTGCAACTAATGATGATTAGCAAACCCTTTTCACAATGGGGTTTATATTCTATAGGAGTGATTAACCCTAATTATTCTAAAGGCCACAAATATGTCCTAACTACCACATATTATTACACAAGTTTGACTAAAGTTGTAGCCACCAAATACTATAGGATAGAAGAAGTGACCAACTTCTTAGAAGAAAACATTTGTACTAGATTTAGAACCCCAATATCCTTGGTGTGTGATAATGGATCTACATTTATATGCATATAAATGACTGAATGGGCTTATGATAATTGTATTTATCTAAAGTTTCCTTCCAACCATTACCCCTAAGGAAATGAAGTTTTTGAATCTACCAATAAAAACCTAATCAAGGCAATCAAAAAATCTACTGAAGGCAAGCCTAAGACTTGGCACAAACTCCTCAAATATGATTTAAGGCTAGATAGAATTAGAATCAATCAATCCTTAATGGCCTCACCATTTTTTATAGTGTATGTCCAAGAACCTATCTTTCCTATCATGCTCAAGCTACCAACATTTTTATGTAGGATTACATGGAAAAAAGTTAAGAATTTAAATGTTTTAGATTGTTAGATATCATTTAGATGGAAGATGCAAGGGAAAAATCCTTTGATAACTTTAGTAGACATCAATTCATATTAAAGAGATCGTTTTATAAAAGGTCAAAACTGAAGGTGTTCAGACAAGGAGACCTAGTCCTCCTTTGGGATGTGGCATCTAAACCCAAGGGTAAGCATGGAAAATTCACACCTCTATGGAATAACCCATATAAAATTGTTGAAACACTTGATAACAACAAATTCAAACTAAAATAACTTCAAGGAACATCATTCACATTGCCCACCAATCGGAAATATTCCAAACATTACTTTGATGCACCTCCATTGGGTGTATTCATGGAATAAAATCTATAAGACTGATTAAGGTTAAGGTAGGTAGCCTAGTTAGTTTATTTCTACTTCTCTTTTCTATTCTATTTATATGTATTTGTTTCTTGTTGTTTATTCTCTTTCTATTGTGATTTTATTTTCTATCTCTACTTTGTTCCTTGGCTCTAATAAGTCCTTCTGGATAGTCCTGTGCTTAAAGTAGCTTGTCTACCTTAAATTCTCAATATTAATAAATACGATATGAACCACATACATATGATGACCATAAACCTAAAATATGATCTTAGTGTTATAACATAGAGAAACTAGTAAAGACCAATGAAGAGATTCCTTGTTCTATTCAAACCTAAACATTACCTTGACCTAAATATGGTTTTGAGAAGAGTTACACTTCTGAAATGAAATATTAACTTATTAGGATAAAATCATGTTTTCACTTAATAAGACATTCTTTCTTGGGATAATGATTATAGCCATGTGTGATATTTTGAAATCAAGTACTTGACTAAAATCCTTAAACCTAGCTATCTTGGTTCCCAAACTTTCTAAAAGCATTAAAATATATGTAAAAGAAATACAAAAATAAGAACTCAATACAAAGTCTAAAGCTTTTTAAGAATAAGGGATTTGGGTAATCTCCATCAGGGATATGGATGCCTAGTTGGAAATGGAGCAAGGCCTTGAGTGGAGCCAAAGGCATCTCTGTTAGGGCTATAAATGCCTAGATGGTAGCAGAGCAATGTCCAAGCCTCCCCTAAACTAAGAGCATGATTCTTCATGAATATCCAAACATGCCATAAGCCAGTGTAAATGATTAAGGATATGAAACTTGGAAGCTATTCCATAAATCCCATGGTAAAAAATAAGTGGAATAAAAGCATACACACAACATGACTATATCCTATAAATTAATCCTAATCTTGCATATACTAATCTTGTTTCAACCATGAATAGATCTTGATAATGGTATAGGTCCAATAGGATAAGTGACCTAGTTATTTGCTTGAACCAGAGTCTCTAGGTTCTAACATATGGCTATGTTTCCCCTATGAGTCATCATTTATTGTGGCCAACATACCCCTAATTTTTAAAATTGGGTCCATTGAGATGTTTTGAAACCTTGTCATTAAAAACCTTGTTTTGATCTTAGATTTCTATAGAATTTGAAGATCGTCCACTCTGATAAGGAAGCATATTTTGTTTGTAGTTAGTCTTTATCATGCCTAATATTGTTGATGGTTTACCCTATTTTTGAGAAATATAGGTTCAATAGAAATCCAACACTTAGTTTCGTTTAGGATTTTACTATCCTTTGGTCCACAAAAATTGGATGCTATACCCCACTTCAACAAAACCTTAAGCTTAAAGCCCTTTATTATGAATTCAAATTTTGGTAGAAGCAATTTGGTAGGAAAATTTGACCCAATTTAGACTTGAGTCTAATTTTATATCAAGGCTTGGTCACATTTATTAACATGACCAAACCTTAATATAGAATCATACTTAGGTCCTTTCATATTTTCCATTTAGTACCCTAGCCTATTCTAACCATGCCTAGAAATTGTTTTGTAGAGTCATTTTTTTGTTTCTTAACTAAGCCCTTATTTATTAATGTTTAACACAAGTTTTAATCCTAAGACCCCTTTGTGTTTATTAATAAAAATGGGACCTTATAGTTAAATATTTAGCATAATTCTTTATTAATCTCAGATCGTAACTTAACGTTCTTACTTGATTACAGATCTAATGATCTTCATTTCATCATGGGATCTAATCAAATAAAGTGAGTTAAAGGTTGAGAAGTGAGAGCCCTGATAAGGCACCACATGGAAATCACTTATGCCAAGCTTCATTATAGAGGGCCCCATTTATTAAATAAAGCCAATAACATATGACTACTTAGATCACCATCCAATGGTCCTCACTTCTCATGATCTGATGAAGCATGTTAAATCCAAGATCCTAGGAAGCTCTACGAAGACGTCATGTGGCACCCTCACATCCGATCATAGGAACTCTATGGATTTAAAATTTACACTCTCACTCATTTCATTTGATGACCATGAGGACATCTATGATGTTAGTGAGACTGTCAAATTTAGAGCAATCTAACATTTTTGCCTAGACAAAGGGGGCATGTTTTAAATGTTGGTATTTCAACCAAGACATAACATAAATTGATTTAGACAAAATTTATTCATATTTATTATTGTGAGATGCAATCAAACCAAGCATATAACCTAAGTATTAAATATATAGCTTGGTGATAACTTACAAACTTCACATCTTATAGGATCTTGTGGCTTTTGCTTAATCATACAAACTTGATCTAATGAAGCGAGATCCTTAGATAAAACCTAGGAGACCTGATAGATTAACACATGGAAGGAACTTGAATATTGGAGCGTGATGGCTATGAGAATATGCCAAGTAGCATAACCACAAAGCTTGGTACTCGTAATGACCAATGAGGTGAAGGACCCAAGATTATGATCAATGGTTCATGCTAAATCCTTGGATCTTAATACAATAAAGTGAAACCAAAAGAAAAATTTAAAGGCTAATGGCTAGTTGTCCTTGAGGCATTTATGAAAAATGCCATGAAAAGACACCAAATGGATGCCACATAATATCCACATGGGCAAAAAGTGATGAAACTTAGATTGTGTCCATCTCGAAATGCAAAGGTATAAAGGCAAGTCTTAATCAAATCTAAAGACATGAATGAACCCAAGTCTAAATCACCTTCACCATTAAAGCCTTAGGGAAACCTAAAACCTAGCATAATGTTTGAAAATTTTGATCAATTAAATCACAGTTAAGCCAAAATAATTCTAAGTGTGATGAAAAATAATCCAAAGACTTTTTTGAAATTGATGCCAAACATTCTAAAAGTTTAGGAAGCAATGGCAGTAGGTAGGTAACAATGGAGGGAGGAAATAGAGATTTACTTATCTACGGACACCTAGGTAGGGTTTTTAAAGATATAGAGTATATGACATAGCATTCAATAATGGGTGTGAAAAATGGTCCAAACTCTTCTTTGCCATAAAAGAGATGTAGCCTATCACTCATAATGAAAGGAGAATTAAGCATTTAACACAAAGTACCAAGACTTAGTTATTGTCTAATTAGATGACCTTCATCATGAAATTACCAAACCTGAGGTCCTTTATTGTATCAATGTACTTATTCCACTTTTTGAGTTCATGATGTAACATCCAAAAAAAATTCATATTTTTCCCCTATAGTGTTTGAAGGTCACTACAAACTCTTGTAGTTCCATACATATTTTCACTCAATAAATAATTAGACGACCCAAAATGATCTTGACACCATCCTCAGATCATGGCTACACTAGGGAAATCATGTGCTAAAAAACTAGCAAGGAAGAGTCGCAATTACCCAATTTAGGGAAGGGATTAGGGTTATCATCACCTTATTGAATAGGATTTCTAGATCTGCCATAGCCACATATGTCAATACCACCTGGGTCTTCTATGTGCATTTATTGATAGATCAAAAAATTAGTCCTCCTATTGGAGACATGATAAGCATTCACTTAAGTCACCAATTTTCCACCATTAAAAGAAAGACCAGTATATAGTTCATGATGTCCTATTTGTTTGATGCCTTACTTGCTTCCACCAAATTTATTGACATAAAAAATTGGTATCCTAAAATTAAAATCACCATCTCTCATCATTATTCAAAGATACATATCTTCAAATATAGGAACCATATGTAATTCATATGTGATTTAATTTATCCCACTTTGGTAGAGGCTATCAATAGACCCCCTATGCCTATAATGTAACCCCTAATCAAAAAATATGAAGAGATGATAGGGGATATTTGGTATTATCCTAATTGCATTGCAATTAGAATTGAGGAAACCATGTTCTCACCATTTGAATTTCTTGTACATGTTCTAAACAAGTTATCTAAATAATAGATAATCTCCTAGCTCATCAATGGAGGTAATGGAGTATGAAAGAAAAAGAAGAAATGTCTCCACCCATTTCCTCTGATAATTAGAAAGGCCACATTACAAGATTAGAAACAAATGTATGTCATGTCTAGGTAGAGAGGAGCCTTTGTTTTCCAATGTATGAATTTAGGATGTGGGATCCTAAGATTGTAGTGAATGACCATTTGAAGGAAAAAAAGTTTCCTAAACTAGTGTATGAACACCAGCCTATGATTTATGATTATGTATACACCAAGGTAAGCAACTTTGAGGAAGTACTAGCTAGACTTAAGGATTTCAATGCCAAATTAGAACGCAAATTAGAAAATGAATGATAACCAATAGTGGACATTTGGAAAATTCACCCTCTCAAATATCATTTGATTCTTTCAACCTTTAGAGCACTTTTGGGAACTCCTTAAGTAGAATTTCCACCACCTCAAGACCCTGTTAAGAAAAAATTGGAAGAAGGGCCAAGTGAATTGGTCTCATCTTCATGTACTCCACAAATACCACCATCTCTAGTCGAATATTTGGACATGGTAGCTTTTGAGACAAATGAGATAGTTGAGGATTATTCAAAGTTATTGCTAAGGCATATGGTTTAAAGGAATAAAAAATAAATGAATATCCTTGCATCCAAACATGGCAAGTCACAAGAACTAATGAGAAACTAGAAGGGATAGAAAAGTATGAAGGAAAATAACTTATGTTGGACATAATACCAACCATAATTTAGAGAAAGAGGAAGATTGAGTTGACCCTTGTCCCTACTAGATCCAAAAAGCCAAGACTTCTATTTGTGCATCTAGTAAAAGATATAAATTTATTCAGTGATGAGTTTCCTATCCATGGGCTAGTCATTCCAAATTGGTTCATCTATGAGAAACTAAAAATTATTCCCTCCATATCCCATTCATGGGAACTAACACAAAACATCAATATTAGTGTGCATAAGGACTTTCAACTATGGATAATAAAATGATGAAAAATCAAGAAGAAAGAAGACTAGTGGAAACACAAAGGATTGGTCGTAAGAAAATTAATGCTCTAAGGAATATAGCAATACAAAGATTGAAATTATAAAATCCACCAACTTCATAGAGCCAAAAACTATAGTAAATTGTAACCCAGAGATGATAGGACTCGAAAAGATCACCATAGGAAAAGATGTGGTGGGTATGGAATAGCTCACCTTTCAAAAGGCAGAACCATTCATAGGTCTAACTTTAGTAGGAGCATAGGAATTGGGAGAGAATCCCATCCACTAAGAAGATGTATAGAACCTATTTGGGGATCAATCATCACAATCCATAATAAGAATAAGAGGGATGAAACAAATGATTTCCAACTTGGAAAGGGAGAAGTAGAACCTAGAGACCCAAGCCATCCTCTTTGCACCTGATGAGATGATAAATATGTTGAATAAATCATTCTTTGACATGTTTAAGGCCCTAAAGGCTATGAAACTTAGTCAAAGTACCTTGACACAACAAGATGAAGTAGCTAAAGCCTTTATCATCTAATGGAAAACTTTAGAAGATTAAATTATTGAAATTATTAATATACAAATAAGAAGATAGATCTTAGGATTCAAAACTATTAGCCTAGGACACTTGAACATAGTCTTAGGAATTACTATGGATAGAGTACAAGATTTGATCACATGGCAAGATAATGTCAACAAACTTATGAAAGATGATGAGAGTTTGGTGAAAAGAATTGAGCAACTCCTAGGGACCATGCTAGCAATGCCTTCATAGTATACTGACATTGAGCTAATAGATGATGAGGAATTCAAATAGAGAGCCACTGCAACCATTTAATAAATAAAAATAAAGAGCCAAGGTCAATATATAAATTATAATCATAAGATCCTAGCCATCATATTCAATTTAGGGGAATGAATTACAGAGGCTACAAGCATCAAAGAAGCCATGGTTAGAAATGATAAATAATTTAATGAACTAGAAAACTAGGAGGTTGGGTGTTTAATGAAACCTATAGTAGATTTGGAGTTGATCAATTAATAATACACTAAATCCAAAGACATCCTCTAATAAAGGTAGCTCTAATTCCCACCACCAACTTAATGAAAGACTCTATTGATTTTGCAATACACTTGTAAAATAGAATATTTTATTGTATATGTTAGTTTGTTAGCATATATGTTTGTAGGTTAGTCCAACATACAAGGTCATATGTATTCTAAAATTTTCATACAAGTATAGTTATCCTTATTTTACATATATGTATCTTGAAAAAACTGATCAATACACCACCTATGCTCTCTATAAATAAGCAGTGTTACCATTTTGTAAAGGGAGAGATTTTGAGAAAAATTATATAATTGAAGTAATTAATATAGCTAAGGAACTCTACAAGGATTGTCCATCTTGTTTTGTTAATAGTTACTATCTTTTTCTCTCAATTGTTTGTCTAAATCTTAAATTTGAATGGTCTCTCTAAATTTTAAATTGAATTTTTTTACAAGGTTGGTAATTTGTGCTACACTAGATTAGTTGAAAAGATCATACATTGCTTCATTTTAATTTGTTCTACATCAAGGATGTGCATTAGCTATTTAGGTGTAGTAGAAAAACATTAAAGCACACGTGGTTTCTACTTATAATCTCAATTTATCCCAAAAAATTCACTAGGTTTGTGATGAAAATTGAGAATTAGTTATTTTACATTACATACTAGTTTAGATGTATGTTCAGGTAATTGAGACCTTATCATGATGTTTTAAATAAAGCTCATCAATATATTTGTTTCCTTTCTTCCTTACTCTCTCCTTTTTACTCTTTTTTAAATAATTCACTGTAGCTTAGATCCCATTGTCAATATCCACTTATATTAGTATAGTTTATAAATTTAATTGAGATTCATCAAACTTCACAAAGGTTTGGATCAATGTGGCTCTCAACCACCAAATCATACAAATATTGTGGAACAGTCTACTCCATTTTGCTGCTATTTCACCATATGCATTATAATTTCCAAATACCTATAACTCATGCTTTGAATTCTTTGAATTCTAAAATGAGAAGTGTTCTCTAAACATTGAGAGCACCTATGGTACACTTCGAGGCATCAACATAACCTTAGATTGAATTGATAGGAAAGTTAAGATGCCAAGACTCATGAAATGGAACACTAGGTAAAGGCTCAAGAGTAGGAATCTTGAAGACACCATGATCTTGGAATTATTCAAAATTCCAAGAGTTATTGTCACCTTGAATCTTGTAAATGGCTCCATTATGAGGGAATTAAATGCATTGGTAGGTAGAAGAAGTAATATCTCTCATGCATTGAGTCCATAACCTACCAAGCAAGATGTTGTATGAAAGGGGGAAGTTAAATATCATCACCTTCTCATGAAAGGTGATAGGTGGGATAGTAGTAGGAAGCCACACACAACCTAAAGGAGGTAGTTTACTTCTATCATATCCTTGGAATGTGCTACATGTGGACTTGATATTACATTCAAAATATCCAAGAGTCTTAATGAAATTAAGATAAGTCACACATATGTCATAACCCTCATCAATCAAACCATACTTAACTTAGATATCACCTATATAGACGCTAATCAATAAAGGAGGATCATCCACATAAAGTAAAATTTCATCTAGAATCATAGAATCTATGGGAAATTCTAGAGAAGAGAAGGATCTAAAGTTTCATCAACATTAATAGACATCTCATCACATTATTGAAAAATACTATATTTGAAACCAGTTAAAACTACCTCAACCCTATGAGGGGAGGATGAGGGATATTCATATCGAATAGGAGCTACATGAGGCATTTTATATGACATGGAAAAGTCCTCATAAGTTTAGTGAATGGTATTTGGGATGGGATATTAGTGAGCTCTGTAATGGGGTCCCACTCATCATAGCCCATTAGAATATTTTTAGATAAAGGTGCATAATGGTTAAGGAGGTACTTGAAAGGAGGCGCTGAAGAGCATTGGAATTTTTGTTAATGGAAAGAAGGAGAATATTTAGAATAAGGTGGTAAAGCATGTTGAGATGATGAACCAGTTGATTTAATTTGATTTTGATAATTAGAAGAAGTGTTAGTAGAATCTTGATTATCATTAGCATTGGAAGATGATGGAAGAGTGGTAGAAATAAAAAGGGATGTGTTATCCAAGGGAGAGTCATAAATTGGATCATCAAAAGTGATAAGATATTCTTACCCCAACTCATTTAAATTAGTTAGATAAGAATCCTAGATAACATGATATGTCTTATGAGAATAAGAAGTGTGGATAGGTTGATAATCAATGAAATCCACCACCCTTCACATATTAGTCATGCTAACCACATTCTCTTTGAAAGTTGGTTCAACAAGACTTTCTATGTTATTGGTGGAAGGGGTGGGCTTATCTTGAGTGTCTTAAATCAATTGATTATTAGGTAAAGGATCTTTATAGACAACTAAAAGAGAATTTACTTGATTCAAGGCTTGAGTTTTATCATTTGATTTGTATTCCTTGAAAGCAATCTCATAGGATTCTTTACGCTTATGGATAATAGAGTCATGATCAAAATTAGGTCCAAGAATAAAATTCATAGATAAATTGCATATTTTTCTATAGACCTCATGATAATGACCCCAAATAGCATGAAACCAAAAAAAACTTGTTAGGATCATACCAAGATTTCATAGGATGAGTAGGGTCAAGTTCTCATAGAAGAGGCTTGGGTAGATCCTTAATCAATTTAGTTGAGGATAGAAGTTTGTGAACATTGATGTTATTGGGTGAAGAGAAATGAGGATTAGTATATTTTTTAGGAGTTGGTTCTAAATAAGGGTTAGGAATGATATCTTGAACATTGTGAATGGTGTCATAATAATCAGTGACACCATCATTGGTGATATTGCAATTTTTGTTCTTTAGTAATAAACAAGGTCATATAAAAGGTTGGGGTGGATAAAATTAATGCATTAGGAAATATTTATGTTTAGATTAGTCAAAAACCTCCTCCAAGGTACATGGAGAGAGAGTAAAAAATTGATATTATAGTTTAAGAAAGAGATAATTTGTAAAGAGATGAAAAATATTATCATCCACTATGTTATGTTCACATTTGTTTAATAAAGTCTTCCATCTCTTAATAATGGCTTAGGTAGTTTCATTCTCATATTTTTTTCAATTAATGAAATGGGACAAACTATTTTCAGGAAGATTATTAGTTTGTAATTATTTCACTAAAACACTTACTAAGTATTCCAAACTAGAAATGGAATGAGCTCTAAGTTGATTGTACCAGTCCAAAACATCACCCATGAGGGTTTTAACTAGGATCTTGGTAGAGGCAAAGGTGTTTAATTTAACCCAATACTTTTAAATATTTCTAAATTCTTTGGGGTGTGTAGAGAGGATTAAAAATCAAGTTAGTCAAGCATTAGTCCATAAACAATGAAACATTCATAAAGAACTAACTAACCAAGCCTCTCTATTCCTATGAGAATTACAAAGGATAACAAGAAACAAATGAAAGAAAGCAACACCATATTAACTTCTAAAATGGATTCACCATACCCATATGGCTTGAAAACATGTTATACCTTGATCATGCATCCTTGTCTTTGTCAAAAATGGTGGTAAGATCCTCCAATGCCTCAAGAACACTCCATAAAACCTAGGCTCTTGATTGTAAATCACTAAACTAGCCTATCAATGAAGCTTTGTGGAACCAATTTGGCATTATAAATTTTTAATGTTCAAGCTTTGAAGATATTTGAGCATAATAACATTGCACTAAAATAGCTTAGAAATGATGTTTATGACCTCCCTATTTATAGATTTTTGAGATTGGTTAGGATCAACCATGACCATCCATCTCAAGATTGAGATGTGTGTCCATGGATAATCCTAATGTTTAGAATTAAATATATAATTATCTTCAGCATGACCTTGGAATAAGGGGCATTGAAGAGGCATGGAAGGCATTAAATAGGCATGGGTGACCCATAATATTGATATTTTATGCACTTATGGCTTGATGGATGCCACCCCATAAATGATGTCACTAGGTGATACATATAATAAGAATCAATTTTCAAAAATAAATATTCAACAAATCTCATGGAAAATCCACTTAAGCTCTTGATTTCGATTAATTAGCCTTAAACAAGGTTAATCAACATTTGTGCAATTATTTGAAAATTGGCCCTCAACTAATCAAAATGGTCAGAAAGTCATATTATTAGGTCATAATTTGACTCAAGAAGAATTAGAAGGTGATGTTAGATGCATTGGAACCATCTTAAAATTTAGGATGTTACCAAAAAAAATAACAAAGGTGTGTGATGTGTACCAGTGAATTAAAATAAAATAGTGATCCAGAGCACTAAATGGTGAAATGGCCATTTTGACTCAAAATGATCTAATCAAAGTTAGCTGGCCCATAAAATGCATTTCCCTATTTAGGGATACTTTGACCTAAATTGGCACTTGTAAATGACAAGTTTGAACCATTTAGGATGTTTTATGGATTTTGACCTAAAATGTACATTTGAGTGCAATTTGAGTAAGATTGACAAATTCAACACAAATGGTGTTAAGAATTGGATGTCTACATTTTGCCCTTGTTTGAGAAGGCGTAGTGAGATATTCATGTGAAATAACATATTTTCAAAGAAAAGAGTTTTCAAGAAGAAATTGGAACATACCCATGATTCCCCCTCGAGAGGACATACTAGGATGAAAAAGAAGGATGAACTCTTGAAAAGAGAGAGAAAGTGAGAGATTAACCCATGGAATAGATCACATCCAAACAAGCTAATACTTGTACATGTGATTACCATCAATGGCCAAAATATAATTAGAGGTATAATAGGCCCCAAAAATTGAGGGAATGGGAAATATATAATCCATAAATGTAAGGGACACATTGTAAACGTACCTAATTTGAGAGTACAAGCTACATGCTTATGGCATTTAATGATCCTGGGACAAGTTACACACTAAAATATTTCCATCATGGGATTTAAAGTGGAGAGCTTGGAATTAGAGGAAAATGGAGACACTTTTATTCAATAAGGGAAGCACCATTAGAATGTGGTCTCTAAAAAAATATAATAATAAGTACTCTAGTAGAGCAGATTTGATCGTGATAAAATATTTTTGCCCCAGTAGGATGAATCTTGATTATTGATAAAAATAAATAAATAATGGTTTACCCCTATAGATCTGATTTAATTCAAATGTGGTTTAGATGGTGGGCCTTAACATGGGAAATTGGCAATAAAAATAGCTCAAGGATATAACCCAAAAGATAGGTTAAAGTGAGTGGGCATAAATGTACATGTATTGGGGTAATGGCTTAGAAAGCCAAGCATATGAGAATGCAAAAAGTGATGGGAGAGATGAAAATAAGAATGAAGATAGTCGAGTTGACCTCAATAAAAATTGAGTGCTACCTACATAGTTATATGGACACATGTTCCAACATGAACTTCAGGACAATGTAGTTCACCCAAGTTTGGGAGAAAATGGAATGAAGAATGATGAAAAATGATCAAGAATTGATTAGACTCAAAATGTATGTAAAGAGATGCATGTCTAATCATAGACAAAGAAGATTGAAATGCATGATACCTAGAAGCCTAATTCCATATCATGAGCCTAGGTTTTAAAAAATGTTCTTGAGAATCATTTATTAGAGTTGATGTTGATGTTAAGACATTGAGACCTAAGCACAAAGTGCTTGCTATAGCAAAATAAATTAGGCATCATAAGTATGAATAGCTTAGAATGACATAAGATTCTAATTATGCTAAGCTAGTTCAAATTTGAATATCTATAACTAAGAATAATGGTAAAATATTGACCAAAACCAGAGTTACAATGATTTACATTTAAACAAAAAAGTAAAAATAAAGAAAAAGGTAAACATAAATGAACCTAACTTGAAATCAAGATATGATCTATCAATAATTAATTAGGAATGAAAATGTTTAAAAACAAAAGGTAAGAATGTCTTAATGACATGAGACCAAGATATGAAGAATCAATATCTATGTGGACCATCAAGTCATTCTTGAACACAGAAGAGAAAATCAAAATCAAACAAAAAAACAAGACAAAGAAAACACAAGACCAAGAATGGAACAAGAAGTAAATAAAAAGAGAAAAGGAGAAGACATAAAATGAGATGTGTGAAAGCATAACAAAACACAAAAAAATGCCAAGAAAACTCAAATAAACACACACAAACAAAAACCAAGTTAGTGTGGTTTAAAGACAAATGTTCATGCATGTGCAATAGAGGCATTAATTTCCACCACATCATTACAAAGAACAATGACATGATAATTTTTCCCTAATTAAAGAGGAACAATGAAAAACTAAATGGGGGAAGAGAAGAAAAGGAAGGGGTTAGCCGAGCTAACTCCAAATGTATAAGACAAGTGGGCACTGCCTACATAGTTCCATGGATACATGTTCAAACATGAACTTCAAGCCAAATGTAGTTATCCCAAGAAATGGGATAAAATAAAAATGATGATCAGAAAAACATGATTAATGTTATAGAAGAAATGGAAGATATGACAAACAAATAAGAATGGTCTGGCAAACAAGAAGCTGATGAGATGAGAAAGAATGATCTTGTAAAATGTAAAGTGTATAGGATAAGATTAAATGAACTAGTACTACTATGCTTGCAAAATTACAAGAGCATTCAAACTTAATAGTTGATCATAAAATAGTGAGAGCATTCAAATTAATAGTTGTTCATAAAATAGCGAGAGCATTCAAACTTAACAATTGCTCACAAAATGGCAAGAACATTCAAAATTAATAGTTGCTCACAAAATGGCAAGAGCATTTAAAATTAATAGTTTTTCATAAAACGGTGAGAGCATTCAAACTTAACAATTGCTTGCAAAATAGTGAGAGTGTGGGATGGTGGAATAGGAATGTACAAATGTATAAAAGCATGAGACAATGTTTTTGTTCTTTCATGGATCATGTTTTGATGTTTTTGGTATTTTTGGGATAAAATATGCACAAGGTGGGACCATCTAGTTGAGGAGATGCATTCCCTAAGAGTAGAGGTTCAAATAAGATAGCTAAGCCAATTGAAATGGCCTATGCTCACAAATCAACAAGAGTGAGGTTCTTAGGTTACTCACAAAACGGTAAGAGCATATGGAAAGGGGGACTAATGTGACCTCAACATGAATTTATCATGACCCACATAGTCTTAAAATTATCTCAAGTCATAGTAATTCCATCCACACAAAAGGTAAATAAAAAACAACTAGGTCCCAACAAGTTCTCACATCTGGAAAATGACCAGTCAAATGAAAATAGTAATGGCAAGGTGATGAAATAATGCATGATAAACAAGTGTTGACCCTAGTTTTCCCATAAGTAGTTATAACTAAGAGACAATGACACAAGTCAATAATCCTAATTTTACCATAGGCATTCATAATTAGTAGCAAGACTAGTGAGACATTGATTTACCCCTAGGTGGTTATAATCAGGCTCACATAAACAAACATGGATATAGGATAAAGGATATCTTACTAGATAAACTATCACACTAATTTCATAGACTATCATTATAAACATGGATTTGATTGATTGTTCAAACTTGATTAGAATCCTCCTCAAAAAGGTGTGAGAAGAACCAAATGAACCAAAATAAAAAATAGGATTGGGTAGGATGACTAAAAATAGGTTTTAGTCTAGATAGGAATGGAATGATAGGATGGTATGGTATGGTCATGATAAGGATAATGATCATTTTTGATAGATTGGATAAAATGGTAAGAGTATTTCCCCCAAGTAATGGGGTGAATGGTTGGGTACTTTGACAATGGCAAATGGATATGTAACAATGGCAATGGCAAGGTAGATGTTTTTAGCTTTGGTGTGGTTTTTTATTCTATTATTCCTACTATGGGGAGATGCACATCCTAATAAAAAAAGGATACAAATAAAATAATTGATCATGTTAATTTCTATCCCATACCTCATCAGAATCGATGATCTATCAAGAACTTGATGCAGATCTGTATGTCAAAAATTTTGTTGTGTTCTTCCTTGGTCATTGATTATGATTCCTTCAAACATCGAGACAAGGTATCTTTTTAGTCTCTATAAAGGAAAGTGTGTTTATGGATGATAAACAAGGACAAATAATGGATGGTAGGTTTAATTTTGAAATGGAATGGTAGATGATAATGGAATGTATAATGGTGGGGAAACAAATGAAGATCAAGACTTTTTGTCACACGTAATGTTGTTGATGCCAGATTTGACATAATTTCAGTTATGGTAGGGCCAAAAACCTCTAAAGATGCTCTTAATAGGACCATCATATTGTTCTATTGCTTGATTTTGAGAGTAGCTACCATCTAATCATGTTATAGATTAGAAGCTATTTTGATTTAATCTTTGATATTATCTTCAGTAAATAATGAAAAAAATTTATGCTCGGCTATTGGTGCCTCAATTAATTTGTTTTTATCATCCCATAGCACCTTTGAGAATGTTTCACTAAGGAATGTTGAATTTTGACTTTGATATTCTTCTAACTCCTTCAAAAAGGTGTCACTAAAAGATGTTGAGTTTGATCTTTACTTATCCCCTAGTGCCTCTAAAAGGGTTTCACTAGGAAAGAGTTCTTCTACTATATAAATGTGGTCTTGGCCTCCTTTCTCTTCTTCAACTACTATATCACCATGGATGCATCTCAACAAAGTGTGATTATGTCAATCTTGGTCGACACTTAAGGGAGGTGAAATGTCAATATAATGGTTATGTTGGGTGGTAATAATGGGATGGTGAAAGGAATAAAAATCCTCATAGAATATAATGGGAGAACTTGTGTCAATGCTAAATTAATCATCCTCAAAAATTGTAGAAGGATCACAAATATATTCAAATTGATCTGCAAGGTAATTGTAACCAATATTATAATAAGCAATACTATAATCTATTTCTAACTCTAACTTTGAAGCAAGGGAATCTAAATCTAATGTCACAACTAATGTTGATTCTATTTCTAATGCTAAATCTAATGTCAGTTCAAAAATGGAGCTTAACTCTAATATTGATTCTTCATCTGATATGGTTGTTTTGATAATGTTATATTGAATGCTGAATTTTTGACAAGTAATGGTGTGTGATGGTATAATGGGTTCAATAAAAACTATTTCATCTTGGAAGGGTTCAACATAGACTAATTCATCTAAGTGAATCCTTTCAAAAAGAGGGAACCACTAAAGGGATGTCTTAACAAAATCATGTCTATCAAAGTGAGACTCCTCAATGAGTGGGAAAAGATCAAGAGACAACTCTACCAAGACTGGCTTGTCAAGGAGATGAGGCTCTTTAAAAATAGGTAATATATGAATAGGTAACTTATCATAGTTTATCTTGTCATAAATGGGTGTTTCAACAGTAACATTTTGGTTTTGTTTCATAATTATTTGCAAAATATTGATTTTAAACACATTTTGATCCTCATAAGATGGATTTTGAAGAGGTAATGATTCTTATTTAGGCTCAAAGATCAACACAAAATTTCTAAAGTGGGGAACATTTAGTTTAGTGGGAACAATGGTTTATGGTTAAATAATGGACTCTCCAAATATTAGACTATTAAAGAAGGGATAAAAAAGTTAGTTCATCAAATGAAGGTCATTCAATAATAGGCTCATCAAAAACTAGTGATGGGTCAAGAATGGTAACAACTAGACGCTTCTTAGTTTGGTTTCTCATGCAAACCAAAGGAGGTCCTAAAATTGTGATCTTGGTATGTTGTGGAGTTTGATTACTTACACAAGCCAAAGCATCCAAGTCTTCTTGATAAACCCAATCATTCTAATAATGAGTTAGATCATAAGTTAGATCTTGACTGTGTTCTCATGACTAATTTTTGTGAGGTGGATAGAAATCTATCTCACAAACCATATTGTCACCATAGGGGTCTTGAATAAAGTCATAAAAATCATTTTGTGTGACCATTCTATCATAATTTGGTTTATCCATGACTACACCATAAGTCTAGCTAGACATATCTGCATTTAATAAAGAAAGCTATGAAAATAAAAAGACTTAAAGTTATGTAAACTCTAAAAAATGATCTAAAGGATAAATGATTCACACTTGGTTCAACTTGGAGCTGCATCTCAAAAGTAGTTTATTCCAATATTTGGCATAAAACAACCTAACATTAAATGTCTAACATCAAAGTTTTTTGAAGAAAGGTTGTGTTTTCCCAAACAAAGTCACAAAAAAAATGATGATGATAGGCACTCGAACAAACAAACAATCAATAGTGTTCAAAATTGGGTAATCATTTAACCGAAGCTATGCAACCCAAAAGAAAAAGATATATATACAAATGCCATGAATTGAGGCTTAAATAGAAATCAATCAATGTTTAGATCTAAACTTAACAAGGTTAATTGAAAATGCAATGTTGAAGACTAGGATTGGACCAAACAAGTTAGACAAGAGTGGATAGCATAACGATGCATAAACAAGGTCCAAATGGTATGTATGACATGGTTTGAAACAAATGGTTTTTGATATAATGGTAAACAAGTTGTTGAAACAAATTGAGCAGCCTATTGGCATAAGCATGGTTGAATGATGTGGTCAATGTTATGTTTCAAAATACTTTAAAGGCTCAAAATGTTTTGACATGATTTGGGTAGTATAACACTACCCTTCACAAATCAAAGGCATTATTTTGACATGGATATGAACAAACAAACAAGTTTTAGTATCAAAGCATACCAAGCAAAAATGACCAAAACACACTAAGTATATCGTCCAAATCCTAGCAAGGGTATGGCAAAATGGGATTGACTAAAACTAGAAAGGTTTTGATCATTCTATGGGAATCAATTACATAATGACTTTTATGTCAAACAATGCAAATGACAAGCACAAAAATTGGGTGACCGTAACATTGGTTAGTTGTAAAAAGATCTAGTCCTTTTTACAACCACTACATCCTACTATTTGCTCAGTGTAGTGCAATGTCCAAATGCAGATATGACCCATATGTAAATCCAAAGGAGTAAGTGAAGTCAATTCCAGGAGGTGAAACCTTGGGTCAAATCTTCCCTAAAAAACTTGTGGGAGGTGATGAAGTCCCCCTCGCAAGCCAAGATACATAAATAAATAATGCATGAAAGTAGAAAGACTTTAGGGTCATTTTCAAGATCACCCAAACTTTGGTAAGTTTTTGGGGAGTGCTTTAGATGACATTATTTATAATCCTTGGACTAGGCTATTTACAATAGGAATGGTGCTTTTGATTCCAAGGGTTCCCTATAAAAAAAAAATGGAAGAGCATACACACAACATACCTATTTTTTCCATACAAAATTTGATTAAAAAACTATTGCAGATAAGAATTGATAAGTGTGTTCAATTTTAAAACACAAATGAAATGTTTGATGGTGTTCATTTGACCCCTTGGTCTTAATCATAAAACTTTGCAAAACATTCACCAAAAACACCTAAATTCTTTGTTAAACACCAAAAAAAAGTTCCTAATCAAATTTTAAGCATGCAAAAGTGATTTAAATATGTTTTGAACAAATATCTTTCTTGGTCCTATAACAAAATTGTTAGTATGTCCTTTAGCTTTGAAGCCCTTTTGTGTTTGAAACAACAAACTTTGAAAAAGTAGGCCTCAGGTCTGTGTTTTTGGAAAAAAACAATGACCAACATCAGTTATTACCACTGATGTCAGTAATGGGTAACCGAGATCTAACCAATGTCAGTTCTACTAATCGATGTTAGTTACGTCAGTAACTGATGTCAATGTTCCTGTCAATGTCAGTTATTGTGTAAAAACCATGGCAACAAAAAATGGTGAAATAAAGTTAGAAAATCAATTTACAAGAGTTTTAAAGGCTTAAATAAATATTTTAAAGTTGCAAAAGGATCTCCTTTAGGTATGAGATATGTCTGGTCCCACTAGGGATGCCAAGATATAGAGAGGATTATGAGGAAAGTTAGTCAAGCATTAGTCCATAAATAATGAAACATGCATAAAGAACTAACTAACCAAGCCTATCTATTCCTATGGGAATTACAAAGGATAACAAGAAATAAATGAAAGAAAGAAACACCATATTGCCTTTCCAAATTGTTTCACCATACCCATGTGGCTCAAAAACATGTTCTCCCTTGATCAAGCATCCTTGTCTTTGTCAACAATGGTGGTAAGCTCCTCCAATGCCTGAAGAAAACTCTATAAAACCTAGGATCTTGATTGTAAATCACTAAACTAGCCTATTGACGAAGCTTTATGGAACCAATTTGGCATTATAACTTTGTAATGTTAAATATTTGAAGATATTTGCACATAATAACCTTGCACCAAAATATCTTAGAAATGATTTTCATGGCCTCCCTATTTATATATTTTTGAGATTGGTCAGGATCAACCATGACTTTCCATCTCAAGATTGAGATGTGTGGCCATGGGTAATCCTAATATTTGGAATTAAATCTATAATTATCTTCATCATGACCTTGGAAGAAGGGGCATTGAAGAGGCATGGAAGGCATTAACTAGGCATGGGTGACCCGTAATCTTGATATTTTATGGACTAATGGCTTAATGGATGCCACCCCATAGATGATGTCACTAGGTGATGTAGATAATAATAATAATCAATTTTTAAAAATAAATATTCTAAAAATATCATGGAAAATCCACTTAGGCTCTTGATTTGGATTACTTAGCCTTAAATAAGGTTAATAAACATTTGTGAAATTATTTGAAAATTGTCCCTCAACTAATCAAAATGGTTAGAAAGTTATATTACTGGGTCATAATTTGACTTGAGGAGAATTAGAAGGTGACATTAGATGTGTTAGAACCGTATTCCCATTTAGGATGTTGCCAATAGTAAATAATAAAGGTATGCGATGTGTACCAATGAATTAGAAGAAAAGAGTGATCTAGAGCACTAAATGGCAAAATGGTCATTTTGACTAGAAATGATCTGATCAAAGTTAGTTGGCCCATAAAATACATTTCCCTATTTAGCGATATTTTGACCTAAATTGGAAATTATAAATGAAAAGTTTGAACCATTTAGGATGTTTTATGTATTTTGACCTAAAATGTGCATTTGAGTGCAACTGAAGTAAGATTGACAATTTCAACATAAATGGTGTTAGGAATTGGATGTCTACAAGGTGAAGGGTAGGATTGGTTGACCCATTATAAGAAATTGTATGTGTTATATCTCTTATATCAATGCTGGAAATTTTAGTAGTGAGAGGTTCATTTTGTAGATGCTTGATGGTTTTATTGACTAAATGAAGTTGAGGAATGAGATTGATTTAATAATCTCGAAGAGGAGGAGGGGGAACATTTTGGTTATGTGTGCCCTAAGCTATTGGTTGTAGATGAGATTGAAGGTTCATAAGGTGGTTTTACATTCTCATCATTTGATTTATATTATGTGCTTGAAAGGTTTTCATTTGATTAAGAGTATGTTTGATTAAAATTAGAAGCATTATAATTTGGTATGTTTGATTAACATTAGAAGCATTAGAATTGGTATTTGTGTTGGTATTAGTGGCTTGGGTACCAATATTAGTGTTGATATAAGCTTGAGAACAATTATGAGAATTTGAGGCACTATTGGTAAAATTTGCTTGTGAAGCAAAAGATGGGCTAGTGAATGGTTGAGAGGAAGAAGCACTAGAAACAAGATTGCCTTGGGTAGTAATCAATGAACTAGTGGAAGGATTAAGGATAGTGGATCTTATAAGAGGCCTAATAGATGTAGAACATACCATGTTAGCTGAGATACTAGGCATGGAGGTAGAAGAGGTTAGAGAAGAAGTCATGGCATAAAAAGGAATTAAAATTGAAGGAAGAGGTTGGGAACCAAAGAATGTGGTGCCTCCAAAACCTGTTAAGAATGTAGGAATAGGCAAATGAGGATATTTAGTTTTACCACTAATCATGAGGTTATAAATGGTAGAAGGATCCTTTACTTGATGTTGAGGAAATTCAAAAATAAAGAAAAGCATTTTAGGAGTATTCTCTAACTCAAGTTGATCCTCTAATAAAAGAGGAGGTCTATGCTATAAAGAGGTATAAGGAGGGGTGCCATAGTTCATTATGTAAGTGACAATATGAATGCTACTAGCATCCAAAAGAGCAACCATATTCTATCTATGTGAGACCCTACTAGAATTGGTTAAATTCATCATGTCTTTTGACTGTGACTCAGTGTCATCACCAAACATAAATTACATGATGAAGGATAAACAATAAGTATGAGAAATCAAAGGTCAAAAATAGGTGACTGAAATAGTATAGGGTTGACTGGGTTGACCCAGTATAGAAATAGGGACTATAATACTATACAAGGTCGACTAGGTCAATCCACTATAGTGTACAAAAGGTAAAAAAAGCACTAGGTCAACTGGGTCGATCCAGTATAGAAAATAAGGAACTTAATAAGTCTAATAATAGATTCAAAAATGAAACAAGCTAACTTTTCAAGTAATGAAAAGTAGTAAGTACTAAAAGGAAATAGACATCCAATTGGATTAACACTAGCTAATCCAATTCCAACACACTAAAAAAAAATCTTGCACTAACACTGGCTAATGCAAGGTTTTGATCACACACTTGATTAAAAAGTAAGCAAATAACTTGAAAATTAAAGATAACTAATTATTCAACCTATATGTTTATTAGATTATTAAGATGGTTTTAAATGTGATTTTAATTTAGCTATAAGCAAGGTACTATATAACAATCTAAGGATGGTTCTAGGCAGTTTGGGTTGAAAGAGACTATAGTGGTAATGATACAAGCTTGATATTGGGGCCTACCCACTCACTTCACATACCATAATGATAAGGGTCTTAGGTGCTTAGCTAGAATATACCATTAATCATGCTTTATACTTGGCCAGAGCATCAAGTTAGCTTCCCCCTTGGTGATGAAATCTAAGTAGGCTGGCCTAAGGTAGAAAAATATTAAAGTGATTGTTTATGTTTTTGTGATTTGACCATGTGTGCATAAAATATAAATAGTGAAACTAAGAGATTAATTAAAAATATCCTAATTAAACTATGTGAACTATTCTAAGCATACAAGCAACAAGAAAAGAAATGTGTGAGCTAATTACTAATAGATATGAGATTAATTCTAGATTTGAAATAATGTATAATATGGATAATATATGCATGAAATATAGAACAAGGTCAATAGGGTTGAACCTATACCATGAAATCAAGGTCTGAAAAAGAACTAGGTCACTAGTGTTGATCCAATTATTTTAGATAACACATAGAACACAGAACTGGGTTGACAATGTTAATCTAGTTAACTATGCAAGGGTAGTTTTGAAGACTATAAACTATGAAATAAAAGATAGAAATTATATACACATAGAAGCATAAAAGAACCTTATTGGATTAGAGAAGCAATGAAGAAGATTATTGGTCTAGAACCTAGAAATATGCTTGATAAACCTACAAAGTGGGTTGATAGTGTCGATCAAGCTATATAGGCACTTACTGAAAAGGTGATAAAACTATAAGAGGTCGACTAGCTCAACTTAGTAGGTTAAAAAATGTCTAAAAGGTTGGAAACTTGTATTGGGTTGATCCAATTACTTGTTCTAGAAAACTTGCACACAGATAAAAATAGGTGGGTTGATAGAATCGATCAAGAATGCCAAAAATATATGATAAAAATGATGATAAAAATGATGATAAAATGAATGAAATAAATGAAGTAAAAGTAAAAAAATCCTGCAATGGTTAGTTCATGTTGGGTTCACTAGAATTTATGCAATAAAAAATACATCATGTCTATGAATTAATCCTAGATCGGATAAGATAGATCACACCTACACTTTCAATTGGGATACACTTGCTAAGTAGGGGCATGACCAATATGGGGATCCACTAGACCTGATTAGGGAATCACTTGTCGTAACATATCATGCTAGGAAGGGTTTCAAATCCTAAAATCTAACATAATCACATAATAACCCTAATGGAGTCCTAAGGTTTAAAATGTTCACTCTATTTTAATAACAAGAAAGCAAAATCTAATCTAGTACACACCAAAGCTTGTGACACAAAGTGGGGGTTAGAAACAATAAACTAAGTAACTAAAATAAACATGTATTAGAATACATATACTCATGTCAATGTATACATAATCCTAAATACATGGAGAGAAGAATACAAATGCTTTATCTATCTGCTCTTACAAAGGAGAAGTAAAGTTAGGAATACTTACCTTTGAAGATGAACCTGTCAAGCCTCAATCTCTCCCTTGGCCAAGGTGATTTTAAAGATATTCTTGTGGTATGTAAGGATAACCAAGATAAATCATCTCCAAGATACACAACCTATCTAAGCATCTAAAATACTTATCCACAAGACAAGATCTATATCTCCAAAGAAAGTATGGAACCCTAAGCTTTATTTCTCAAGTAGAATGGTCAATAAGTAGATGTTAATTCACACTTATTTGATTAATTATCCTTTTTTAATTTTTTTTGGAAATGATCTTGTATATATAGGAGTACCTTGTCTTAAATCCTCCCAAGAACATGAGTTAAATAGGGTCAGACCAGTCGACCTAGTGTGTTTTTTAGGATAATTTACTAGGTTTGTGATACATCGATCGAAAGGCTAACAAACCAAAAAACTAAAGAATACCACTAAACTATATTGGGTCAACCTAGTAAAACTAACAGTCAAAAAGGATGTTAAGGCAAGACAAGGAGAATAAAAAGAGGAAAAATAATAGAGGAGGTAGGACTAAGAAGAACAAGCTTAAGGTAAATGGTTTTAGGAGATAAGTGTGTATATGGAAAGTGGAAAAATGAACAAAAATCTTATGAAACACATATGGTTTTCCCACCCCTTTCCTGATGCACCCCTTAAGGCATGCACTCAGAGAAATTGAGAATTGACAGGTTCCTATAAGATACAAAGTGTCAGTAATCAATAAAAGTTTGAAAATATTATGTGTACATATTTGATGGCTTCTTTTCTTAAGTATTATAATCAAATTTAGTATTTGAATTAATTTGATCTTCCTTAAAGTGATAAATACATCACCCTGAGTCCCTTTAGGCTATTTAGGTAATACTTAGTTAATAAGGGTTTTTTTTTAGGATAACTTGGCCATTCCTACATCCCATATTTTCCAAATTTTACATTTAATCTTCTTTGTATTCTTGTGTAGGACCATTTTTTAATTTTAAATCCACATAGAAGCATATTGTATTCAACCATAGGTGAACAAAACCAAATTTCCAAATCCAACACATAGTCCAGTAGGATAAAGTCATAGCAGAGGATAATGATGAATTAGACAATAAGACTTGTCCTATACATATCTTATAGACTTGTCCTATTATACAATAAGCCTCTAATTTCATATGAATTTATGTCTAAAAGTTATATCATATAGTCATAACTTACATAAAGTAAACACAGTCTAAAATAAATCAATTACAAGGAAAATTCTATAACCCTATCCATAGTTTTCTATTTTTTAGCAATTTAAAAAATTTGTATTTTTTTATGCCTTTGTATTTGTTTTATTCAATTTTATA
Source organism: Torreya grandis (assembly GCA_037957365.1). Lineage (NCBI taxonomy): Eukaryota > Viridiplantae > Streptophyta > Pinopsida > Cupressales > Taxaceae > Torreya > Torreya grandis. The sequence continues at coordinate 500,237 of JARHVA010008124.1, forward strand.
TAGCATCCTAGATTATAGTTCAATTTTTTACATTTCCAATTATATTTAATTATACTTCATAATATATTCTAGTGTAAACCTTTTGGTGAACTCGCTCTAGTTAGAACACTAGTTGTTTGTTGATTTTTGGATTAGGGTTTTATTTTAATTATATAAATTCATAACACAAAAATAATATAGTCTTCAACCTTGGATTTTATTTGTAACATAATGATTCAATTTTTTTGACTTTTGAGTAATGTGAAATTGAAAAAACAATTCTTGTCACCTCGAATAAATACTAACACAAAGGATCTTTATTTCAAATTTGGGTTCAATTTTATTGTTTTCCTATTAATAATTATTTCACCTATCTTTTAATTTATTTTTATTTTTTCTTTTCTTGTTTTATGAACTATGTTTTTGAAGTTTTAAAACTACTAAGTTTTTGCCACTAAGGGATACACAGTGTTCTATTTACAAACATCATGTCATGAGAGGTTTTACTCCAATACTCATAGCCATAATACAAATCTAAACACTGAAATTATTTTATACATGCCTTATGGTATATCAAAATCAGTTAGGATCCTATTTTTTACACCAATAAGAATCCTTTTTAATCCATCTTATTTGTGGTACACCTGAGAGGAACATATTCCCTAAGGAAATTACTCTTACCTTATCCTTGAAACTAGGGTAAATGGGCTATAGGCATGGTTCTACCTCTTTATTTAGTGATCTAAAATATTTGGCTGACACTAATCAATGAATGAGAAAATATATATTATAGCCTAAAAATCATTCAAATCCTTGCCTAGATCATCTCTTATCCTTGATTTTTTATTGCATTATCTTCTTAGCTATTATATTTTTTTGATTCATTTTATATATGTAATCATAAATCTATTGTTTACTCTAATTCTAATGTGTTCATTAACAAAATTCCTCTTTCATATTATACATAGCCTTGTGTAAATTCCTATAAATTTCTCTTTTACTTTTTATGATGAAATCCAATATATACATTCTTTATTTAGATGAAATGCTATTTCTAAGGTCACCTAAGAATAATTTTACTCAGAAGATAATTTATATTTTTATAATGTTCAAACTAGATCTTTTCCATTTTATATACATAAACCTCATAATGTTCATGCTGTTAATATTGGACAAGGTAAATGCACCCATATGCCTTATTCTTCAATAAGGAGAGTTAATCAAGCATATGGATTTAATGTTTTAGATCAACTAAATATTACTAGCATGAAATAATTTCCCTATTATAGCTTATATAAAAAATATCAATGTAAAAAAGGATATTTTATATGAATCCTTAAGAACTACTCTTTTACCAAATAATGTTGAACCTCCTTCTATAGCTTATATCATTAATACCATTTGATGGATTGATGTAATCATTGCCTTTGAAAAAGAAGACCTTCGACCACATCAATTATCAACTACTATTTACCCTTGTATATCCAAGTTTACATATATATATATGTGTGTGTGTGTGTGTGTGTGTGTGTGTGTGTGTGTGTGTGTGTGTGTGTGTGTGGTAAAACATGTGTTTGTCGATGGATCTAGTTTGAACATATTTAGTATATCATTCTTAATTTTTTTAGGAATAATAGAAAATGATCTCACACATTCAAATATGTAAAATACATAGCCTTGTCTAAATTCTTTTAAAATACTATTTTACTTTTCATGATGACACCCAATATGTACATTCTTTATTTAAATGAAATGATATTTCCAAGGTCACCATAGAATAATTTCACTAACAAGCTAATTTATATTTTTATTATTCTCAAACTAGTTCTTTTCCATTTTCTATACATACACCTCATAATGTCAATGTTGTTAATATTAGAAAAGGTAAATGCCCCCATATACCTTCTTCACTAGGGAGAATTAATCAACCAAATGGATTTGATATTTTAGATCAACTAAATAATACTATCATGAAATAATTTACATATTATAGATTATACAAAAAACATCAATCTATAAAGTATGTTTTATATAAAGCCTTAAAAATTACTCTTTTACCAAAAAATGTTTAACCTCCTTTTGTAGCTTATATAATTAATGCCATTTGATGGATTGAAGCAATCATTACCTTTGAGAAATAAGACCTTCCACCAAATCATATTATCAACCAAAATTTACCCTTGTATATCCATGTTTTTATATATATTAAGGTGGTAAAATGTGTGTTTGTTGATGGATCTAGTTTGAACATATTTAATATATCATTCTTAAATTTTTTAGGCATA
>JARHVA010008124.1:510000-550706 GCA_037957365.1 Torreya grandis
TCATTATAACCTTGGGCAAAATTTATAGGATAACTAAAACATTGAGATTCCTTTAATGGGATACTAGGTAAGGGTTCAAGGGTTGGAGTTTTCAATACACCACATTTTTGGAATTGTTCTGAATTACAAGGGTTTATGACTCGTTGAATCCTGTAGATAGCACCTTTAAGGGTAAATTCTATGCATTAGTAAGTAGATGAGGCAACAACCATCATGTGATGATTTCAAGGTCTACAAAATAAGATGTTATAGGAAAGGGGAAAGTTAAATATCCTAAATTTCACTCAAATAGTAATAAGAGAGATGGTAATAGAAATCCACATGTAACCTAAAATAGGTATGTGCCTTATATCATAACCTTGACATTTACTGCATGTGGACTTAAGATTACACTCAAAATATCTAAGATTTTTAATGAAATTGAGGGAGGTGATGAAAGTGCCTAAACCCTCACCAATCAAAGAGTGTTTAACTTAGATATCATTGATTTGGATGTTGATAAATAATGAAGGATCATACACATAAATTTAAATCTCATCTAGGATCATAGAAGAAATGGTAAACTTAAATGAAAGAAAAGTGTCTATTGTTTCATCAACATGTATAGATATATCTTTGTATTTTTTTAGGATACTATCTTCAGACCCAAATAAGGTTGCTTAAACATCTTGCTAAGGGAGGATGAAGGATGTTAATTTTAAATAATAATTTCATCAGACGGTTGTGATGACAAGGGAAAGTTCTCATAAGTTCAATAAAAGGTATTTGATATGGGAGATGAGAAATTTATGATAGGGGGCACCATTCATCATAACCTATGGATAGACTACTAGATAAAGGCATGTAATATTGTAGGAGATCCTAGAAAGGAGGATTAGAATTGAATTCAAACTTGTATTGATAATATTTAGTTGGTTTAGCTTGAGTATAAATCTATTGATTGTCTTTAGATGGTAGGCTAGTAGATTTAAGTATTTCCTATGATTGAGGTGAAGAAATACTATTAGAAAGTTAAGAAATGTTGTCTATAGGTGTAGACATTGTGGTGATAGTAGATATGGTGTGAGAGGTATTATCCAATTAAGATGTTGGAAGTGGTTCTTGGAAATCTATAAGCTCTTATTGACCCAAAACTATTAGATGATATGGGGAAGAGTCTTGAATTATGTAAAATGTTTTAGAGGTTTGGTACGTGTGTGTAAGAGTAGAATAAATGAAAGGGATACCCTTCAAATATTATTCATATTTAACACATTTTATTTAGTAGTTTGGTATATAAGACTTTAAACATTATGATTATAAGGAGTAGGCTTGTCATTGATATCTTGATGATTAAGAAAAAGGTCTTTATATATGGTAATATGAACATTATCTTCATTTAAATGTTGATTTATGTTTTCTATTTTTTGGGATTTAAATATTATGTCATATACATGTTTGTACTTATGAATGAATGATTAATGATCAAAGTTTTGTATAATAATAAAATCCATAGATAACTTACTCAATTATCTACAAGTCTCATGAGAGTGTCCCTAACTTGTATGAAACCAAAAGAAAATTGGATCATACCATGATTTCATAGGATGAGTGGGGTCAAGTTCTCATGGTATAGGCCTTGGTAGATACTTTTGAAGTTTGTCTAAAGATAATGGTTTGTGAATATTAATGTTATTTTTTTGTGAAAATGTAGGATTAGGGGTGTTGTTTGGATGGGGAACATGCTCCAAAATTTTTTTGGGAGTGATGCATTGAATTTTGTGAATGGTATCATAAATATTGGTGACACAATCATTGATATCATGATGATTCTTATTTTTAATGAGAATGAAAATACCCACGGAAGGTTGAGATGGTTCAAATTGGTTCATGATAAAATCTTGGTACATAGCTTTGTTGAGGGCTTCTTTTAAGGTTCTTAGATATATTACTAACTTGATATTTTAACTTGGGGTAAATAGAACTAGTGAATAGATGAAATATATTATCATATACCACATTATGCTCACGTTTATTAAATAACTTCTTCCATCATTTGATTAAATCTTGTGTTGTTTAAGTTTTAAGTTGTTTACAATGTATGAAGTGAGCAAAGGTATTCATAGGGACATCACTAGTTTGAAACTCTTATACTAGGGAGTTAAATAGATCTTCCAAGCTAGTGATAGAATGGTATTTGAGTTGATTGTACAAATCTAAAACATCTCTAAAGAGTGTTTTGGCTAACAACTTGGTAACAACAAAGGTATTAAGTTTGACCCAATATTTTTAGAGATTACCAAATGTTTTTAAATGTAATGTAGGATCTCTGGAGCCATTATAACTAATGGTAGGTGTGATACCTCCTATGTCAATATTGTGAATTTGAGGTATAAGAGTTTCATTTTGGATATGTTTGATCATTTTATTGAAAAGGGGTGATTGAGAAATGAGGTTACCATGAGAATCCCTAAGGGGGTGAGAGGGTATTTGGATTTTGTGCTCCACATGGAACCTATTAGGGTTTATTTTTAAGGTGAATGAGATTATTTTTCACCTACATCATTTGATTAGAATTATTGGTTTGAAAAGTATTCATTTGATTGTATGTTTATAATAATATTTGATGGGTTTGGGTAAAATTTTGACTAGTTTTCATGACATTCAAAGTGTTAGTATTGGTATTGGTGGCTTTGGGTCAGTACGAGTATTGTCATGCACAACATTAGTGGTGTGAGAAGAATTGGTAGAAAATGATGCACTAGTGTCTTGATTGAGGAGGAGGGGCCTTGGAGAAATCCCACTAGATGTTAAACCCACGATGTCAGTGGAGATACTTGGCATGGAGGTCAAAGAGATAGTAGAAGAAGAGGTCATGGTGTGGGAAGGGGTTAAAATAGAAGGGAGAGGCTGACAAACAAAGAATGTGTCACCCAAAAATCTATGAAAACATGTAAGGGAGGGTGAATGACGCTCTTCTACTTGACCATATATCATTATATTGTAAATAGTTGAAGGGTCCTTTCATATATGTTGAGTAAATTAATTAATGAAGAAAAGAGTTTTAGGTGTGGACTCTGATTTAGGCTCATCTTCGATAGAGAAAAAAGGATTACGAACTGATGATGAATGAGGAGTCTTATAATTAGTAGTGTAAGTAGCAACATGCACGGTGCTTTCATCTAAAGTGGAAGCCATAAACTATTTGTCGATAAAATTATTGGGATGGGTAAGTCTCAACATGTTTTTTTTAATTCAAATATATGTTGTCTTAAAATAAGGAGTTAAAGATGAGAAAAGGAGGCTAAAGAGGTGATGAAAAGAAAAAATCAAAAATAGGATATAGAGTCAAATTAGTCAACTTTATTCTATAAACCATGGAACATAATAAAGAAAATGTGAACATAATATTACAGGTTAACTATGTACTAATGCATAAGGAACAAGCCAAGCAATAAGAAAACACAATAAAATATGATGACTATTTATTACTTAAAAAAGGGATTAAATAGGAAGATAAAGAGATAATCAAACATGTTTATTATATACTACAGATATATTAGCTAAATAGTATGTAAGAGACTGTATTAATAGAAACTATAGTGTTGAAAATAGAGAAAGGTTTTATAAAATAAAATCTAAGAAAATGAAATTAATCACACAATAAATTGGATCAATGTGACTAATCTAATGGGAACACACAACACTAATCTTACACCAATGCTCGCTAATGAAAGTTTTTTGATATGACATATAATGACCAAAGAGATAACAATAAATTTAAAGTAAATGCTAACTAATTGGTCATCCTAAGTGTTATTAATTTATAATGAATTTTTAATTTTAATTTGACAGGGAACTGGCTATAATAAGGAACTATAAATAAATCTAAGGATGGTTTTATGATGTTTAGGATGAAAGGGATCTATATTGGAAATGGTACTATCTTGGTATTAGGGCCTACCCCCTCACCTCACAATAACATAGAAATAAGGGTTGCAAGTTCTTTTCCAATAAATACCACCAACCACATGTTTACAATTGGCTAGAAAACCAAGTTGGATTCACCTTTGGTGATGAAATCAACATAGGTAGACCTTGGGAAGATAAATGTTTAATGATTTTTTAAGGTAAAATGATTTGAAAGTGTGTGCAAAAGAGAAACATAGTGTGACTATATTGGAAATTTGAAAGACCACCTAATTAATTTATGTTTGCTACTCTAAGCATGAAATCAATTGAAAATAAAGGTGAATTTATTACTATAAAATAGAGATTAATTCTTTGATTTTGAGTAGTATAGAATCAGTCACTATATACAAATAGTGAAAAATATAGTCAACTAGGTCACTATTTTTTTTAGAAGTAAAATTTAGAAGAACACAGTCAAATGGGTTGACTATATATTCAAGATAGAAGATAGAATATAAAACTTTGTCGAACAAGTCGACCCAGTTGGATGATGGCTATAGTTTTATAAAATAAAAAATTCTTAAAAATAGTACTAAAAATTAAATAACTGAAATGATAAATAAAGGAATAATTAACCTTTATAGGCTTGAAGATGTTTATATTATAAAATTTTATGTTATGATGTTCAAATGATGATTAAAAATTTCTTCTAAGTCAACTAGTTCAATAGAGTTTTCAAAACATGTGTGCTGAAGAAGAAGTTGTGAGGAAAGTCTAGTAGATTGACTATGTTTGTAGACCTTTATGTTGATAGAAGATAATTACAAACAGAGTTGACTGGTTAGATTATGTATGCAAATATAGAAATGGAAAATAATATTATGATGAATTGATCATTCTAGTTACTTATATTTTGAGAAGACTTACATAGATAGAGCATAGTCATTTTGGAGATATTATGTGTTAAACATACACATATAATGTTATAACTATACTAACTAGTTTGATACAATACTATGAAAATAGAAAAATATAATATTATGGAAAAAAGAGAGTGTGAAAGAAAACCTACAAGGGTTTGATTTACATTAGGTTCACCAAAATGTATGTAAATGAAAATTTAACTATTATATTAATCAATCCTATCTCAGATAAGATAAATCTTACTTACACTTCTGATTGTTGATACATTAGATTTATAGGTTTGTGACTAAGATTAATCCACTAGATCTAAGCAAGGGATCTCTTACCACAATAACATCCCTAGATATAATTCCAAAGCCTCTAGTCATGCAAAACTATGTAATAACCCTAGCTAGGTCATATGTTTTCATATTCACAAAGTAAATGCCAAGTAAATTAGAGTCTAATCTAGTGCTCACCAAATATTTTGGCATAAATTAGGGGTAATATACATAAAAATTAAACATGAATATAATATTTATACTCAATCAATGTATATTAAATATTAATTCATGGGAGAGAAGTACAAATGCAAATCTATCTACTTTTAAAAATGAGGAATAAAGTTAAGAATACTTACCTTTGAAGATGAACCTATCAAGACTCAATCTCTCCCTTGGCCAAGGTGATTCATAAGAGGTTTTTGTGGTTTGTAAGGATAAAGAGGATAAGTCATCTATAGGATATACAACTTCTCTATGCATCCAAAATAATTCTACACAAGACAATATCTGTATCTCCAAATAAAGTATTGAAACCCTAAGTTATTTCCTCAATTAAAATGGTGGATAAGCAGATGCACAATATAATATTCTTCTTATTCTCTTCTCTAAATGATAGAAAGGGATGTGTATATATAGTTAAATCTAACCCTAAGCCTTTCTAAAAGTTTATCCAATAAGGTTGTCCCAATCAACTCTATATCATTATTAATAAAAATAAATTAGGTCTTGGTTTAGGTTAGCTAAGGGTCAACCTAGACCCTTAATGTGTATTACCAAATTGAGTATAGGGTTGATGGGGCTAATAGTGTAATGTAAACTATTAAAAAGAGTTTTAGACTTAGGAAGGGGATAATCAAGGTGGTGAAATATTATAGGAGTATGTAAGAGAGGAGATAAGTCATATGAAATATATGGTTATGTAGATAAAAAGAGGTTATATAAGTGACAACAATCTTGTAAAGCACCAATGGTTTACTCACTTGTTTCACATTACACCCTTTAAGGCATGTACTTAGAAATATTGAGACTCAACAGGTTCCTAAAAGAGAGAAAACATTATTAATTGGTAAAGTTTGAAAATAATATGTGTATACAAGTACCAGTGAGCACCTCAGAAAAAATATGAAACTTCCCAACTAGAGCCAAGGATTTGGTGATACAGAAGGAATTTGTTTTCATAATTATTTGTACCACATAAGACCACAACTATATAGGTGAGTATATAAAATAAAATGGAATGCCTAAGAATTTAAATTTCACCTCAGGGAGAATCCATTTAAATTTATATCCCTCCAACCAAGGACATTTCATAGAAATAGACTGGTGAGAACATTGAATCTTCTACCATTGGATGGAAGACCTAGAGGCGAGGAAGAAAATGTCAAGGCACTCCATAAAATACTTCATAGAGTACATATCTTCATAAAAAGTGAGGAAAGAGTCATCAGTAAAGTTTCAATTAATCAATTGGTGGTTTTAATTATAGATTTAAATACCCTTCACCAAACCATAAAATCATAGTTATCTAAAATATAACTAAAACACTCAACAACCAGAACATAAAAAGAAGGCACAAGAAGGCACCCCTATTTAATAGATATGTGAAGGTTAAATTATTGATACTAATAACCATTTATAGTAATACAAGAACCAACATCCTAAATAATCATATTAATAGTGTGAATAAAGATGGGACCAATCCTAAGAACCCAAAGCATAAAATATAGTAAAAGGTCATTCAATTTGATCATAAGATTTCTCAGAATCAATCTTGATGAATAACACCTATTGGTTTGATATACTAACTCATTCCATACCTTCTCAGACAAAAATAAAATTATCAAAAATGTATTTATGTTGAATAAACCCATTTTTATCACTTCTCACAATTAAGGGGATCAAGTGTTTGATTATAAAGGATAAAACTTTAGCTATGATTTTGAAAGATACATTAAACAAGGTGATAGGTCTCTAGTGGGAAATATCCTTAGTGTCTTGGGCCTTAAGAATGAATTTGATGTTACCTTTATTAATGAGATGGCCCAAAGAATTAGACAAAACAACTTCATAGTAAACTTTATGAAAATTAGGTCGAATATTATCCCAGAGGGTTTGATATAATTCACATGAAAACCCATCAAATCTTGGGGCCTTTTTAGAGGCCATCTGCATAAAAACTTCCTTAAGGTCACTTAAGATATTCTATCTATTGTAGGTAATTATTAGATTTTAATAGAGCTTATCGAGGATAAACATAAAGAATTGAGAGAGCATTTTCATGAGTAGGGGAGGAAGGTTACACAAAAAACACACCAAAATAATGATATACAAAGGCTTGTGGGATGTCATGTAATTTGGTAAATCTAGATGAAGCACATCTAATGGATTTGATTTTTTCTATAGCTTATCTTGACTGAAGGAGAGAGATTAATTCTTTTGTCACCTCATCTAAAAATTTCAACCAATGCATCCCCACTCTAAGTCATGTTTCTTGGGCGTAATAATCCTTACCTGACTGAACCTTAAGTCTTCACATGAAAAATTGAGCTTGAGGATGATGGATTAAAGGAAAGTTTTCTAGCTCCTGTGACACCATAGTGTATAACATGATGTATAAGCTACATAAAGACAACCACCTATCTGTCATAAATCTGGAAAAAAGAAGTGGTACAAGCTAGCTAGTATCCACTATGGGTCTAGGAGCCAAGTTCCAAATTCATTTATGACAAACAGTCTGCTCATGTTTGATAAGGGAAATATTAAGGTAAAAATAAGAATTATGAGATTTAACTTGGGGGTAGTCCACTCAAATCAGAAGAAAATAGGGTGATGGTCAAATAAGAAAGTGTCTAGGATCATAGAAATAGATCGATCATGAATAGGAATAAAGAAGAAAAGGTCTTGTTTTACTAGAAAATCATGATCGACATGATTATGAACTTGATCTTCTCATTGGATAAAATTATACCATGTAAACTAAGTAAAATTTGACTCTTACCTCATATGGTGATTGGGGTCAAAACCCCCTAGTTTGTTGTGGATGTAAAACCATGCCTCCCACTCCCCTGTAGACCATCACATGGGGATGCATTTTTTTTCAATGGACTCAACCATGTTGAATTCACCATAAAAAAATATAGTGTTCATCTAGAAGAGATTCTGCCAAACACACCCAAAGAGAAGTGCATTCCACAACATCATTGGAGGTATATAAATTGACTAGGCCAATGATGGGAATATTAAAGTCAAACAGAGTTTAGACTGCATTATAGGTGGGATCAAATCCCTAAGAAAAATATATTTTAGGAAAGCTTAGGCACCAAAAATGTGACCACCCCTCCATGATCAGGCTTGTGGGATGTATCCTGATAAATAACTCCAGGACAAATATTGAAAATAATAAACTGATGGAGGAAATTAGAAATTTTAACATATTGCATGTAGAAAATTTTTCATTTTTTGATAAATTCTGATAACTATTCTTGATTGTATACTTACATGTCAGATTAATGAGACCTTTAGCATTTCAAGAATAAACTATCATTCAAAAAAATCTAGATTCATATCATTTCCATTTGTAAGGACATAGAGGTCTTCAAAATGGTTTAAAGCTCAATTAGGTATGGCATGAACTCCAAGACTAAAAATTTGCCTTTTGGGGGGGCATAATCATAATCCACAGAAGGTGAGGTGTTACATGAGAACTAAGAATAGCCTTATAGTTAAGAGACATGAGAATAATCTTGGAGTCTGATATTTTCACCCTCGAAGGGGGCTATTAAAATTGATCCATAGGAGCAAGTGGTGGGGAGGAAACAAGATGGGTGACTACTTGAAGCGAGTGTGAAATAAGAGGTGGGGATTAAATTATGTAGGTGTAGGAGGCATTCAAGTAAAAATAAAAAAAACTCAGGCCTCCTGTGGGCCTATAGATAGGAGACTAGGGTTTTGCATTAATCTAAGATGCATTATTTTTCTTATGGGAGACTATTTAACACCCATTAGAGCTCCCATTTTGGGGTTTTAAATCAGATCCACTTTTTATTGATGAATAAGAAGAGTGGGGACCATTAGAGGGCATTCTATAATAATATGGTTTGAATCCTAACACTAGAAACAAGTATTTGGGAGGTTAATATAGAGGATTCATTGGGTGAAATGATTATTTCCTTCTTGAATCTTGATAGAGTCTTTAAAATCTTTGACCAAGTATATTTAAAAATAGACTCTTCTCTAGGGGTGGGATGCATAGAACTCTAGTTATTCATGGCAAATGTAGTACCATAAAAGCTTAACAATTTAGTCAACAAAATTCCACCGAGGAAGAGGCAAGCCTAAATTTTTTTCTAAGACTTGAAAGTCTTAGGTCCAATGGTAGAAAACAACCAATGTGTTTCCTATAAACTAAGGGCCATAGTTAGTGACAAATTTGTAGTGTTTGAGGTTGGAAAAGTGAAATAAGAAGAAAATCTTGGTGAGGTTTTAGAATCCTAGTTTCATGCCATGGTCTTACCAATGGTTATGAACCCACTTATTTAACACACTCTCTAGAGGGACTCGACACTCAAAATAAGCAACCAAGTAAAATTTTCAAAATAATTGCAAGCCTTATCAAACTCAAGTAAATCTAGAACCACATCTAGTAAAGGAGTGTTAGGGTGATAATCAATACCTTGTGGCAGACCTTTGGGATAAATTTTTTACCTTACTTTGGTGCCATTGGTTCTCAAGGTTACACCAACTATTTCTTCATCAAATGATGCAAAAATGGTGGTAGAGGCCAATTTAAAAAAAGCAACTCTACCCAAATGGTGGAGTACCAGCCTAACTGAACACAATAAATGTTTTATGAAACAAAATTAATCCCACTTAGATCTGTCATAAATCATCAATGTGATAAATGGGAAGGATACCCTAAAACCCTATAGATATCTAATGCTTTATATGACTCCCTTCACTCTCTGATTCTACTTTATTGTATTTCATTATACCATTGTACATCAATTTATATAATTTATTTCTAAATTAATTGATTAATTTTGATTAATTATAGAGTAAATAGATCCAAACACAATTAGAACAGATGTTGTTAATGCGAGTTGTGTGTGCACATGTGAAGAAGTAAAATAAATTGGTCATTCTATATTTTTTCCTCTAGACATAAGTGCAAATGTTACTCTCCTTCCACATTTGAATTGAAGATATCAACTTCTAGAATTGTAAGAAGGCAAAATACCAAAAAAAAAAGAGCTATGAATGCATTGTTAGAATCTTTTAGTGTTTTGAATACATTAACATACATAGTTTGACATGACATGTATTGTGGGGATGTTGAAACCAAATTCCCCTCCCTATAATCAATTTCTTTGATAGTTTGGAGATATATCTAATATAATTTATCATATAGAATTTAATATACAAGATTATACATCAAATGAGGCTAGAAGAAATTATTATTGTTTTCTCTAAGATTACCTAATGCACATAGGTTGTTTGAAAAAATAGATTATTTTGTTTGAAAATAAATATTTAATATAAATAATTTCGTAAGAAAGTCTGAGTTCTTATATTGTGTGTGAAAAATTAATTATGCTCCATCATAACTAGACAACTACTAGTTAGATGTGTATGGTGAACAATATACCTAAAACTATTAAAGAAATTTATCAACACCTACATAATATAATAAAGAATAAGTTGGATGAACAAATAATTTATTGAGTAGAAAATCATCATTCCAATTAAATTATAATGAAATTTATATCAAATTTAATTAAACTATATAATTAAAAAATGAAAGATCCTAAATCATAGTTTTACTCAAAGTGAGACATACACAAAGTGGTTTGATTCACAGCAAATAATTCCTAAATCACCTGCGATAGATCTGTCCAAAACATAGAGGATGACAATGTAATTGAATATCCCAAATTATTTTAGCATATGTACACGAAATATTTGAAATATTCCCCCAACGAGGTTATGCATAATTTTTTTGATATAAAGGACTGACGGTACATGTTAGTCATTTGTACACTTCTCATTTCATAGTTATCTAAATCTTTCGCATCTTGTAACAATATTATTTCGTAGGTTGGAATGGTAGCATATGTGATTTCCGCATATACATGGTTTTGTATGGTTTTATGGTTCCTCTAACATGGAATCCATTAGATTGGAAGAATGGGAATGACACTATAGTTTTAAATTCATTTTTTGAAAGATATATAACTGTGTGGAATCTACGTGATAGCAATCAGATCCATACAAAGATATGTTGATCAAGTGAATATTATCTACACTTGAGAGCATAGACATGTGACTCAATGCATGATTATGATTAAAGGGTCAATCATGTTCGATCTCTTATATCCATGAGATACAACATAAGATATATGAGCTTTCCCTTAATGATGCAACATTGAATCATCATACGGCTCAATAAACATGCCATTGTTATTAAAACTTCCTATGGTTTCATTATTGTTTCCGCGTTATATCTTCGAATGTTGGTCTCAAGAACTTTTCTAAGGTCAGTAGTACAACTAAAACTTAAACTACAGGAAACTTTCTTTGTTGCATATGAAATCATGAGAAGTTGAAGACAAATTCCATCACTGTACTTGGAAACCCTTCCAGACATTATAGACCATGTCACTAATAAATCTCATGAACCCTTCCAGGCATGTTTTGACGTGAGTGGATCGTGCATACCATGAACGCTAACATATAATAAATCTCTTCCAATTTTATTCTGGACTCAAGTAGGATAACTTTGAACAGATATATTCAAAGTTTATTTCCATGCAGAGATTATTCAAACATTAGATGCACTCTAAAAAATCGTGGACGCAACCGCAAAGAATATGAATTGATCATCTTCTACAACTCTATGATAATTTTATAGATAAATCCATAGAGAATGATTCGGTTTCGGAGGGAACACTATTTGTTTAGTCATACGCTGAGAAATGCTTCTTCCGAGCAGTGAACATGAAATTCACTGCAGAGTGTAATTATAAATTCATGCAGAGTGCAATTAAGCTTTTCAAGAAGACAAAGCTAGCAATACCAGCAACTTTCAAATTTGTAGGAAAATACTGTTTTTACAAATCCTTATCTTTTTTTTTTAAATCGCTACTATTCATGATTTTTACGTGAAACCTAAGAAGGATGAAAAGTTTCAACTGCAAGGGTATGTGCATTAGAGTCGATGCCCTGCTAAAATCTCTTATCCCTGTCTAAATTATATTAACAGGTGATAGGAGAATGTAAAGGATTGCCTCTTGCTCTAAAGGTGATTGGAAGCTCCTTGCATGGAGAACATTTTGTGGCATGTTAGAGTGCAAAGAACAAGATCTCCAACGGCTCTTGTATATCAGATTATCACAAAGAAGGATTACTTAGATGCTTGGAGACCACTATTGATTTCTTGAATGATTTGGCTCGGGAATGCTTCTTAGATTTAGGGGCATTTCCTGAGGACATGAAAATCTGTGTTGATGCTCTGCTACACATTTGGATTTATGTTCGAAATATGGAGTGGCAGGATGCATTTGTCGTCGTATTGGAACTTACTAGCAGAAATATTTTTAATTTAACGACTAATGCATGGTAATTACGTTTCCTTCTATATAATAAAAGTCTTGTTATTATTATTTTTTAACAATTAGTTGACACAATAGTTTCACTTATCAGAAGCCCATCAACAATCTCTTCTGGAAGTGCCAAGACAATATACTCCATAGAAAGAGGTTAATAATACCTGAGGAATAGAGCTTGCAAGAGAAATGGGATTTTCTTAATGATAGAACATTTAATGCTCAAATTATCTCTATTCACACATGTAGGTTATTTTTAAAAATAGAAATATATAAATAAATCCAACAGGCCCATGATCAATGTTATTTTAATATTAGCCATTTATTTTATTATAATATAAAAATAGATTAGAAAATTATCTGCAATGGGCAACTTAGCCTTTCACTTGGATGTAATATATCTCTATATGATATATGTAAATTACTCATTTTATATGATCTAAAACGTCTATAATGTAACAATCAAATTGTTTAATAGAAAACTCAACGGGCTATATGAACTACTCAATTTTTTAGTTTTATTTTGTGTTTTATGTCTTGTTCGTGCATAGCATAAAAGACACAATACCTTAAAGTTTCTATATCAAAACTTTACATGAAAAACTAGTATTCATTGTTGATACAAAATGACCTAATTGGATTTCAGATGTAATTTATTTATGCAGGCATTATGGGTGAGAACGAGTGGTTTGAGATTAATTTTCTTGAGACAAAGGTTCTACTGTTACTCTTTTCTGATACAAATACTTTCTTCCTCCATTTCTAAAATCAAAGAAAAAACTGAAAGTTCTCATTGTATTTAATTATGGTTCTAAGAGGGCCACAATGAAAGGTTTAGATTATTTATCATCACTCACCCATCTCAAGAGTCTTCGCTTGGAGAAATTGATTGTGCTCCCTAATGAAAAACACAATAGAGAACTCCAAGGCTTAGAGAAACTATCTTTAAGCTTATATGAAGGGTTTGGAAATGGTATTTTCCCAATCAATTATATCGAGCTACAAGAATTCAATCGGGATCATTGCAGAAATTTGGAGGATTTTCCATCTGTTGATGCCTTAATGTGTACCATAGGTGCTCTGAGTATTTAAAGAACATTTATCATTTTAGAATTCAAATAATTAAGATCATGAGTTATAGGTTGTGATAATCTAGTTATCTATAATGAAATAACAACAAAGCAAATAGACTATTCCAAAATATTTAAAAAGTTTGATAGTTGGGAACCACCTTGGCCAACTATCTTTGCACAATATGAAGCAATATTAGCTAATGAAATTGAATAATAATCAAATTCTAAATATAGACTAATCTAAAATGAATATTTACAATGGAATTTAAACTAGAGTGGTCTGGTTAAAAAATAATTAAAAAGCGAGCATAGAGCAGAAAAGATAGGTGTTGTTGATCCTTTTCCCAAACATTATGACAAACTTCAAGTGTATTCCAAGCATGCACATAAAACTAATGTATGATACAAAAAAACTTAAGCTCAAATTTTACCAAACATCAGGCGAACATCTAAGGAATCTAAGAAAACATGCAAATAAAAACCAAGCTTACTTTAAATATTTGCTCCTCTAAGCAAATAGCTAATGCATATCTACAAGTGCTGAGCAAATAAAATGAAGAAAACTAAGGAACCTTTAGTTATCCTAGCATGAGCACAAGTTAATAATTCCACATTCAAAGGTACACACCAAGAATCCATAATAACTATTCAAAACTAAAATTTAGAATAGCTAATTGAGAGAGAAGCCATGTAACAATTCAGACAAACAAAATGAGACAATCTTTTTAGACTTCTCTACTTGTATTAGTTGCTCAATGTTTTCACTAGTTTTAGCTCAAAAAATCCTTCCTTTTACAAAATGACAATACCCCTTTTATAGATTTCAAGGAAGTATGCTAGTAAGTCTTATCAAATTACAAGTTTACATGTGTAAAGGATAGTTGTCCCTTCTACCAAAGTTCCAGAATACACTAGACTTTCTAAAATGGATTGACTTATAGGCAATGTGTTCACAAGTTGCACATGACTTTATGAAAGAATATTCTATTTTCAAAATTTTACAAAGCTAGTACAAAAATAATATTCCCAACTACTTTGTGGGCCCTATCTTGATGAAGTCTCCTATTTCTATTGAAAAAGATTTATTGCCTTCTGATGTTGCTCATCAATAAGCCTCAAATTAAATTTAGGTTCTAAAAAGAGCTCATCTTCTTGGTCAACTACGTCTTCAAGGTCCCTATTATTTCTCTCTAATGCCTCCTTGATACTCCTTCCTTTGGAAATATTTTCTTCTGGTATTAAGATCATATCCATGACCCTATTATTGTCAATCCCAGACTTTCCTTGGCTCTTACTCCTTCTCCTACATTACCAAGGTGGTCCTATGATTGAATTCATCATCTATGATGATTCCCATGGAGCTGAGTGTTGTAGGTTTAGAAATCATAGTCTTAAGGAATTGTTCTATCCTATCTAGTAACTCCTTGTCATCTTTGAGGAGTCTTTCCAAGCTCTTAGACCACATGATCAAACCATTAATTTTATCCACAATTAGCCCCATGCCTATGTTGAGATGAGCTAGGCTAATGGTCTTAAAACTAGGGATTTTATCCCCTGTCAGGATTTGATCATATCCTTCATCTTATCTTTAGATCTTTTCTATTAGGTGATTAGGCCCTTGGTAGTTGCATCTTACTGGCCTAATACACTTTATCTTGCCTTTGTTGTCTTCAGGGAATTAAACATGTCATAAAAGGATGCCTTAAACATCTCAATCATAGGATTTGGGATAGATAAATAGCTTGCCTCTCTAAATTTTCCCTTTTTTGCTTCAAGTTCTCTATTTTTTGTTTCATGCCCTTGATGCTCGTTTATAGCTAGGATGATTGAGATTGGGCCAATCCAAGTATATCCTTCTCAAAAACGGGTTCTTCACCTACCTTATGACCCTCCATTAGAGTTAAACCAACAAATGGTTCAACCTTTTGAAAAATTAACTCTTCACTTGCAACCATGGCCCTCTTTTTAGTCACCCTCTCTAAACCTATAGTCTCTAGATTGAACTACACTCCAACTAATGACTATGTTATTTATGGAGGCTCTAGAATCTCCATTTGTGAGCTACTTGGTTGTCTAAGAGAAGTCATATTTCTTTATTTCTCTTCCTTTTTCAAGGTAATTTTCCATTATTTAAGCTCATCATAGACAATTATGTTCACTAACTTGGTCATGGCCCAAGAGTGTTATAGATTAGGAATCGTTTACAACTTGCCATAGATGAACCATTTAGGGATGGTTGGTCCTTGTAGCACATTATCTTCACTAAATACATTTACCTCACTCACAGGGTGAGTGAAGGTCAATTTGGGTCTCTTCACTCCTACTGAAACCATTGTTAACTTAGCCTTTCTCTTTTGTGAGGGAACAATTGGAACTAAACTCAAATTTAATTCCTTCCCCTTTTCTATCTCCACCTCCTCAGTTTGGGGTTGGGGTTCCTCCATCTACATTTCTTATTCATTAGACTGACAATTAGGGGACAACATTTTCAATGCATCTTCCACTGTTTCACTTGAGTCCATTGCCACCATGTCAATCTACTCAGTCAGATATCCTAGTTCATTGGGTTGGGATGAAGATGATGTCACCTCACTAGGTCTTCTTTCTTCAAGCCTCTATTTAATTTACACTTTAGTTTTTGGGACTTCTAATTGTGATTGTGGCTACATGGGAAGAGGTCAAGAAGATTGACCTCCTAGCAAGTGATATTGCCTCAGCCAAGTTGCCATATGTCATCACTCCCCTTTTAGTATCTCATCAACTTGGCTTCTAGGTTGATGCCACACTTCTTCAACCTCACCAATAATTTTGTAAAGGATGCAACCTTGGTGTATATTGAGTCATAGACTCCTGGCTGATGTTCATAAGTCAAATTTATCTACTTAGCCTTTAAATATTTCATAACTTTATCATTAGGGTCCCACTATCTCAATTCATCATGTTGTAATTTGAAGGAGGCTTGATGTCTAGAAGCATATTCAATATTATCACAATGCTAGAAAATGGTCCTGCCAATAGCCAAGGGTGGAGTATGCAATAGTCCTTTCCTTTAGCTTCTACATATACCATCTATACCAAAGCATATCTAGAATGCAACTTCTTACTCAGCCAATTTGTTTAGAACATGGATTGGTGATCTAAGGGGGGTACACTATGTTCGCTTAATCTTGATGATTGTGTAGTCTAGATAAAAATAGATGTCCCCAATAGATCCAATGGACTTCTTTTCCAATATGAAAAACTTTGATATTGTGTTCCCTATTATAGCCTCAATCAAGGAAGGATAGATGCAATCATAGATAAAATGAATATGGTCCCTACACTTAAAGATATGTAGCTTTGAGTAGAACTGGGACACTCTCTGTGTCTTTTTAGGTGACTATCCCCTAAATTTAGGGATCTCAATTATGTAAAGGAGGGCATCCAGGAGATAAGACATCATATAGAATTTTTTCCTAGACCCTTTCTTGACTATGGAAATCTACCTACATAAACATGTGTTGATAACTTCACCAATGGGAGGGGTGAGATCCTTCTCAATCATAAAATATATCAGGGGAACCCAAATGTTGTCAACATAAGTAATGGTGGGATTTCCACATAACCTATTCATCAAGGTCATTATCATCCTGATCTCAGGTTAGAATTTGTTGATGGGAATGTTCCCACTCAGGTCATAAATCACATGGTTCTTGAAATATAACCATGGGGCAAGGATGGTTTTGAGATCAATTTTCTTAGCCCATTCATTGAGTGTGGGTACCTCTACTCAGGGCTTGGGTAACTTATAATGGCTCTCAAAAGCAATGGAAAACACACAGGGAATAAATTTATGAGTATGTTTATTAATCAACATGACCTTTTCAATTTTACAATATTTAAAAATAGGGAGGAAAACATTTATACAATGAAGTACCTTTGGTTTTACCACTGCATGATGAAGGTTTATCATTTGGATAAAAGCTAGGTCATAATATCTCCTCTTGATGGATGGAATTTTCTCATCCTCTTTTGTTATTATAGGAGATTCTTCAATTATCCAAAAGAGCTTTGATAAATTATTGTCTCCATTGTTTAGAGTTGCTGCATTGAATATTGTGTCTTTAAAGACCCTTCTTTTTTAATATGTTGTTAGATAAAGATTTGTGTCTTCTCTATGTTTTCTTCTGGCCACCATGACTATAAGTTCTTTCAAATTACTCACTAGTGGTCTAAAGTTCACTTTTATATCAAATTTTACTTCCTCAAATGATAATTTTGCCCTCTCAAGCTCGACTATGATCAATTTGGGATTGAATTAGGGCTTCTATATGCACAAGGGATTTTTTGTAGGTCTTTTTGAGATTTAATGGTGGCATCTATTTTCACTTAGGTGAGTTCATGCCTTAGATTTATTTTGGATACTTATATTTATAACTTTTCATCCCCAAGCACACCAAATCTTTATTTTGGTGTTTCATGCTGATGTGGCATCTATGTGGCAACTTTGTGGCTTTTTTGTGGCACTTGTTTATTAATTCCTTTAAAAACTAGTCGTTGCCATTTGAAAGTCTACTTTTACCCCACACCATTGGATTTATTTACCTAGATCAATATAGACAATAAATATTTATACTCAGATGACTATCTTTAAATTAACATTCATATGACCATCATTTGATGTCTGTGAGAATGTCTTTGACTTTCACAAGATCATCAATTTTAAGCTAGTTATTGGGACCCTTTACTAAAATTAAATTTGAAATTCATGTGATTATAATTTGATGTCCATGAAAACATATTTGACATCCACATGGCCTTCAATTTTAATCTCATTTATGGGGTCTCTGCTAGCTTACCACTTGTCTTTTTCTTATTTGTTTTGCACCTTATCAGTTCTACCAAGAAATGCCTCCTTGTCATGCAGTGGCCTCGCATCAAATTGGAGCTTTGTTGAAAATTCATGACTTGATATACTCTGTCGATTAGATTTGTATGTTGTTATGCATACCATTAATCATTCAGAACCTGCTTGATGTTTAACTAGGTCATTGTCTTTGAAAATTTAACTTTGATCTTGCTCTGTTGGATTGTCTTCATCCAAGAAAATACAAGTCATTGATAATGATCTGATTAATTGAAATCCATTGGATCCTATAGTCATAAATGGATTAAGTAAGCTCAGGACTTTATATATTTTTTATCAAAAGGCCTTAGACTAATGTTTTATTTTGTATTAATAAATATGAATAAAATTTGGTTTAAGGTTCTTAAGCTAGGTTAGGAACATCATAAAAAATGACTCCGCATAACATAATTTTTATCTTAAGGTTTTATTGTATTGATAAATACAATAAAAACCTTAGGATAAAACTTAGGCTAAGTCTATGTTACAATATAAAGGGATCCCTTTATACTTTGATCTTGGTTTCACACCATTCAATCTTTATCATCCACTAGAATGTGGTCTATTGATCATGATCTGAGGGTTTAATCAGGATTAGATCCATGGATTAGGCCCTAGGTATATCAGGCTCATCTCACTCTATTTGATCAACTTCATTCGAGAAAACTTAGGTCATTGATCTTGTAAACATGCACACAATTTAAGTTAGGTCTTAAAAATGCAGAAGTTTTAGGATAAAGTCTTAAGACTAAGGCCTTGTTTGTGTTAACAAACACGAATGGGGCCTTAGGACTAGGACATTAGTCTAAATTCATAACAAGAGGAGCCATGCAAATAAAAAAGTTAAACCAAGCTAAGAACATAATAAAATGACCCCACAAGCATTAAAGTTAGAGCATGCTAAAATAAAAGGAATGAGAGGCTCGAGACATAAGGGGACCAAGTACATAATTTTTAGACTAAGGTTTGGTTGTGTTTAAAAACAAAACCAAGCCTTAGTATAAAAATTAATCTTAAGTCCATAGTATTTTAAAAGTGTTCCCACCAATTTTGAATTTAAATCAAAAGGTTTAAGCAAGGGTTTCTGAATGGGGATCTAGGAAGCTTCACCATGGATTTAACTTGAATTTATATAGACCAAAGGTTAGTAAAGGCCTAAGTTGGGATTTAAACTATAAAAATCTAGGCATGATCTAGTCAATGAGGACTCCATTAAACTTATATCTTGGAATATGAAGATTCACTATTAAAAATATTAGGCAAAGATAAAACAAAATCATGAACAAATAGACCAATTAGAATAAATAATGTGTAACTATCTTAATAATACTCTAATCAAGTGAATTTCAACTTCAAAGTATAAATTTTCATAATTTTAACATAAGGGTCTCCATTTTTAAATAATGGGGGTATGTTGTCCTCAATAATTGGAAACTTTCAAGGGAAACATTGTAATATGTTAGAATTTAGAGACTTTGGTTTAGACAAATGACTAAACTACATGTTCTACTTGATCAATACCTTTATCAAGATCAATTTATGGTTAAAACAACCCTTACACCTACATAATTAGGATCAAACATCAAAACCTAGCAATGATGTGTGTGTGCTTTAATTCCACTTACTATTTTCCATGAAATTTAGGGAATAACTTCCAATTTTCATGCATTTAACCATTAACATTAACTTTCAACACATTTAGATATTCATTAAGAACTATGCTTTAGCTCAGGGAAGGCTTGGGCATTGTTGTGTTACTAGTCAAGTGTCCATATCCCCAATAAAGATACCTTTGGCTCTTCTCAATGCCTTGTTCCATTGCTATCTAGGCATCCATAACCCCAGTGGAAATTACCAAAATCACCTTTTCTTGGAAAGCTTTTGATTTTTTAAAAAGCTCTTGTTTTTGTATTTTTCAGACCATTTTGGATTTTAAGCATAGGTTGAGAACCAAGTTATCCAGGTTTCAAGATTTGATTAGATGTTTTGTCCTCAGACAATGACCTATGGTTGCAACCATAGTCCCAGGAAAGGATGTTTGTTAAGTGTAAACATGACTATGTTCCAATAATTTAAGTTCTTATCCCATATGTGTAATTATTATTAAAACCAAGTTCAGATCAAAATAATGTCTAAGATCTTATGTAATACTTAACTTATCCACTAGTCCTTGCTAGTTTTTCTAAACTTTATCATTAAGCTCATATTTTATACGCATGATCAACATTTTCTTAAGATTCATACCTACATTTCTGAAATGTGGAGTTCCTGAGTAATTAGAATAAACTCTTAGCTAAGAGCTATCCAAAAGGACTTAATAGAAGCAAGGGAAAAAATAGGGAAAGCAAACACACAATAGAAAGAAAAAAATAAATATAAATAAACATATGTACAAATAAGGGATAGAAAGGAAAGATAATAAAGAAACTAAACTATCGTACCTATACTAATCTTAACTAATCTTATAGTTTTACTCCATGAATACCCCTAGTGGAGAAGTAGAAAACTAGTGTTTCAGTTACTATCCACTGTTAGGTAGTGTGAATTTTTCTACTTGTAGGTATTTGAGCTTGAAGGTATTATCTCCAAGTATCTTGGCAATCTGGTAGGGACCTATCCACAAAGGTGTGAACTTCCCATGTTTACCTTTGGGTTCATATGCCTTGTCCCAAAAAATAATTAAGTCTCATTATATGAACTCCTTTATCTTATAATGTTTATCAAACCATGTCTTCACTATGGTTTGGTACCTGCTAAAGTTAGAAAAATCTTCTTCTCATGTATCTTCCATTTGAATAATGTCCAACCATCTTGAATTTGCAAATTCTTATCCTTTCTCCATGTATTCCTACATGAACTTGTATGGAGGTAACTTGAAGGTGATGGGGAAGATGGGTTCTTGGCCATATACCATTAATAATGGAGATATTTTAAGAACCTTATTTATTCTTATCTTATATATCCAAAGGGAATATTTGAGAAGCTTATGCCAAGTCCTGGGTTTGTCTACTGCAAACTTATTTATTGCTTTTATAAAGTTCTTATTAGTATATTTAGACACCCCATTACCTTGAGGATAATGGTTGGATTTGAACATGAGAATGTTGTTATAATCATATGCCCATTCATTCATCTCAATAGATATAAAGTCTGATTCATTATGAAATACTAGAGAGACTGGTGTCCAAAATATGGTACATATGTTTTCTTCTAAAAAATTGATCACTTTGTTAGTTCTACATTGCTTGGTTGATACTACTACAGTCTATTTGGTGAAATAATTAATAATAATTAAAACATATTTTTGACCTTCTAATGAGTTAGGTTTGATTACTCCTATGAAATCTAATCCCCATTTGGTGAATGGTTTGCCAACAATGACATGGCTACCTTAGGCTCCTTTGTTCTAAAGATTTGACATGGATGGTATTGCCTTACATGCTTGTCAGAATCATTGAATATTGTGGGACAATAGTAACCAAATCTAAGGATTTTGTGAGCTATTTTCCTTCTAGATGGATGTCCACTTCCCAACTTCTCATGAAAATTGCTCATGATCTCAGTTTCTTCTTCTTTGGATACACACATCAAGTAAATGCCTTCAAAGTTTTTCTTGAACAACACTCCATCTTTAGTCAGGAAATGGGATGCCTTGAGTCTTAGATCCCTTATTTTCTCCCTATTCAAATTGGTAGGACAAGTTCCATTGATTAATATCTAGATAATTAGATCATACCAATCATTAGATTGAAAATTTTCTTGTTTAACCTGCATGACATTCAAAATGGGGTTAGTATTGGCAATCATTTTAATCAAACCTTGGCACCTTACCAATTTTTCAATCTTCATCTCAATGTCATATTACTATATGACAAACATCCACTTACCTTTCCTTTCTCTCAATTCATTTTGACTCAAAATGAGTTTTGTGGTAGGCTCAGGTAAAATTGCATGCACCTAATTCTTAATAATGTAGTGCATGAATTTCTTCACTGCCTTGATTAATGATCATTCTTGTTTGTTAATTATATAATAATTTAAATCAAAAAATTTAAAGTTCATTCTCATGAAATCAATTGGATGGTCACATCCATCAATTTTCTAAGTTAAAATTGCAGCAATAGTGTGTTTAAAAATAAAGGAATAAAGGTAAAATTTTTTAGAGAAGTCTGGACTTATTAAGATTGGAATATGGAAAATTTCATCCTTTATGTTCTTAAAATCCTTCTTGTTTTCTTCATTCCAAGTGATTTTGATGTCTTTCTTCATCATATCATTTAATGGCTTGACAATTTTTACAAAGCCAACAATAAACTTTCTTACAAAAATTATTTTTCTAAAGAATGATTTTAGTTATTTTCTATGATTAGGAGGATCTATTTTTGATATATAATCTACTCTATCTGGATCTATAGATATTCCATCATTAGTGATAGCATGACCTAACAATTTTCCCACAATAACACAATAAATTATTTTCTTTGCGTTGAGAGATCCCATTCCTTCTATAGCATTCAAATACCTATTATAAATGCATGATGTGGTCATCCCTATTCTTGGAAAAGATACTTAGGTAATCCATATATATAATGATTCATTTACCAATTATACCTTGGAAGGCATGATCTCTATCCCTTTAGAATGTGGCCCCTGCATGGATCAACTAAAATGGCATCCTTTTGTAAGTAAACATTCCTCATTTGGTTGTGAAATCCATTTTTATTTTGTCCTCCTTATTTAACATTACTTAGTTGTATCTTAAAAAACCATCAATAAAGGATATCATAGCAGAACTAGACACAACCTAAATAAATTGGTCAAGAGAGGGCAGAGGGTAGTTATCCTTTTTAGATGACTTATTTAGATTCCTAAAATTAATGCACGACCTTATTTCACCATTCTTATTTCTGACTAGTACCAAATTGGTGACACAATTAGAGTGCCCAATGGATAACACAAATTTTTAACTTCTTTTCAAATCATAGGTTCTGAAATAGGGTTCATAGGTCTTTGCGTTTCATTAAAAGGCTTGCAATTTTCCTTCAATGGTTTGGTGTGTGTTATGACCTTTGGATCAAATATCCTTAGGTCATCATAGGACCATGTTATGATATCTTTATACTTGGTTAACAACTCTTTAGATTTTTTATTCAAATCTTGTATATGTTATCCCAATATTAACTAGTTGAAGTTGATCCTGAAGTCTAAGATCAATTGTCTTGTAATCTTTCCCACTCACTTTTGGGATCTTAGTGTTCTCAGTGAGTTTATCCTGATCAAATAACCTTTCCAAGGCAATCATGCCTTTTAGAATTTTTTTATCATTTAGTTGAATGACTTTGTTATCAATTATATACTTTTCTTCAAAAGTATTCTCATTTGTCTCATCTATAACATGAGCCTAAAATTCTCAAGTTTGTCATGAAATCCAAGATCTATTGGTCATCATTGAAAAATTATAGGTGGTTTATATTATTTGGAACTTAAGGGAATGGATTTAACTCAATATTAAGGTCTGAGGAGTCTTAACTAAGAATAAGATTAGTTGCAACTGAGGCCATCTCATCAAGAGCCTTGTTCTCTTCCCTAGGAATGGAAACAATGTTGAAAGCATCAAAAGACTTGAGTAGATCCCAAAATATAAACTTAATATCTTGAGATAAGACAATTTACATTGATATTTTTTTCTCACTTGATTAACCACAAGTTCTGAATCACCATGAGCCAAGAGTTCTTTAACCTTAGGCTTAATGGAAAACTAGAGTCCTAGAATCAAAGCTTCATACTCTACAAGATTATTGGTACAAGGAAATTGAAGTTTATAAGGAGCTTTTATTTCTTTCTCAACAAGATTGGTAGGACCAATTCTTACCCCAAACCTATACTTACACCTAACACCATCAAAAAGTAATTTCCACATTTTAGGCAAAGGATGAGAAGTCTTATAATTACATACCTTAGAAGTTTTAAAAGTGAAATCTCCTAAATCAAAGTCAACTATGTTCACCTTTTCATTCATATAATTGTATTCTATGATAATATGTTTCATCTAAGGTTATCTCTCTACTCTTATTTGATTTGGGACTCATTTCAAAGGTAGACACAAATGCAAATAGTCATTGCACATGTATCCATTCAGGGCCTTTATCCATTCCCTACTTACCAAAATCCCATAAACATTAGGAATGTTTACTAGTTATCTATCAATAAATTATTGAACTCTAGGATCAGAGGCAAGATGCATGTGAACATTTAATAATTCCAAAATTACTTTGACTCTAGACTTATCTAAATAAGTAAAAACTCTATCAGATTTAATAGGAGTCAAGTCAAATTGTTTAAAAATACCTGTTGGCATGATGTTGGTGGATGCACTAGAATATAATAAATAGTTATGTAAATTCTTACCAAAATTTTTGATAATGAGTAGGAAAGGTGGATATTTTGACTTATTTTTATACATTTCCACATTAGCACTATCCATCTTAGGTGGTTTTCCATGATTTTTAGACAAGGACATTAGCAATAGGTCCCTTTGTTCAGTGATCTACATCAATTCATTTAACATGATGTTAGCCTTTATTTTCTTCATATATTCCACAATATTGTACCCAATCCTATTTAAATAATTAGAAGCATCATTATTATGTTTATAATTACTTCCCTTTGGAGACTTTAGATTATTATTTGAAGTAGTGTTTGGAGGAGTACCAAATTTATTTATAGGTGTTGAAGTGGGCAAAGGCTACTTCTGCTCCATGTTCCTTAGAGAGTAGGTCTTCTTTAGTAATTGTTGGAAAGCATGGACCTCCTCTAGAATGTCATTAGGTTTATTTTCCTCTTAGAAAGGGAAGTCAAATGTCTCTACCATGAGAGCTTGGTCAAAATAATTGGATCTTGATGTACTTACACAATTATCCTTGTTAGGAACCACTTCAAAAGTGTCCAATTATTCTTTAAATGATTCAAAAGCTTTACAAAATTCAATTCATTCAATTTCACCATGCTTATTAGTGTAATGCACTCTATAATAATTAGTTAAGACAACATCAATAATATTTATATCCATTATTTTCTTATTAGTAGATGATTCATTGTTCTCATTATTGTGGAAACTATCATTCTATAACTTATTATTGGGCCTATTGAATATTTTAAATGAGAAGTTCCTACCCAAGCTTTCTCCAGTATGGCTAACCTACTTTTATACCTAAAGGGAATTAGTACTTAGCTTTTGAACCATTTTTAAAATAGAATCATTCTCATTATTGGGTGCCTCAGAATTATGAACTTGATAGCTATTAGTACCATTGGTTGGTACCAAAGCCTTTTGATCATTTGGATTAAATCTATTTGAATTAGTGTTCAATAATCCTAAGTTTTGGGTAGGATGAGCATGACTCGGAGGTAGTTGGTTCAAATTTGGGATCTGATTTAAAGTAGGCACATTCTAATTGTTATTAAGGAAGCTACTTAGAGTAGGTAGATGTGGTTTGGTATTAGGAATTAAATAATCCATTTGTCCCTAAGATTACATTTGATCATTAATGATCACTACTTCAGAATAGGCTTAGGCTAATGTCATTATGACTAGAAGAGATCTTTTAAAGAATACATAGGTCATAAGATCTATGGCATCCTTATATATTTCTAAATCCAAAACATCATTAGGTTTATAGGGATCTATGGTTTGGCAATACATCTTCTAAAACCTAGCATTAAATGCTCTTATGGACTCACTTGCATCCATCCTAATTGTGGTAAATTGTTGGTATAAGACACAAGGACTAATGATATTTCCAAATTGGTTAATGAAAACATTTTTAAAACCATCCTAATAGGTAATATAATTTTTAAGTAAATTAAGGAACCATTCATATGCAACATCTCTAAAAATGAAATGAAATAACCTACATGCAACATCCTCATGAGTGAAATTTAACAATCTTAATGTAGATTTAAAACTTTTAATGTGTTCCTCTATAGTTACAATACCACCAGGACTAAAAGCTAGTAATATTTCTTAGGATTATGGGGAAGATCATGTACTACACTTGGTACATTAATTGAAGAATCTCCTAGCTAAGCCATGCCTTGATAAAGGTCTAATGCAGGAGTACCTTGGAGTGGTGAATTTGGCAAAGACTTTGAAAGTCTATGCTTACCTTTATCTCACCTAGTTCTCTTATGGACATCTAATTCAGGTAAAGGTTTTCGTATCTCTGAATGTGACCTTGTTCTAATTTTTGGCAATTCCATCTTGAGAATTTTGAATCTTGTTTGAAATTTGATATGTCAAATCAATCTTTACAAAGAATAATTATTAAACTTACACATTAAGAAAATTTTGTAAATATTCATATAAAAATAGCAAAGGACTACAATATTCAACTAAATTAGTGCAAAGATATATCCTAACATGTAAGTATGAATGATCTTCACAAATATAAGTTCAAATAGAATAAAATTTGCAAAGTATTCATCAATATTTGATTAAAATAGTTATTACTAACATCAAATCATTTGAATTGACAAAGTTAAATCCATTTTTACCATAATCAAACATATACTTCCAAATAACATTGATCTTTGTCTAAAGTAAGCATAAAGATGGGTCGAAGACCACAAAGATCACCAGAATTTACATAATTATGCCAAAATAAACCAAATATGCAAAGAATAGAATGACCTTAGATCAAAATACACTAAAACCAATAAAGATCCTACAAATTCTCAAACAATTGTTGAGAGCCCTCCTTCTATCCCCAGTGAATCTCCACCTATTGGTGCCTTAATATGTACCATAATTACTATGTGTGTTAAATAAAAATTCTCATTTTAGAATTTTGAGCATGAGTTGTAGGTTTTAATAATCTAGTTATCTATGATGAAATAACAACATAGCAAATAGAGTATTCCATAATATTTATAAAGTTTGGTGGTTGGGAGCTACCTTGGCCAGCTATCTTTGCATAGTATGAAGCAATCTTAGCTAATTAAAGTGAATAATGATTAAATTCTAACTATAAACTAATCTAAAATGAATATTTACAATATAAATTAAACTAGAGTGATCTGGTTAATAAAGAAGTAAAAAGGGAGGGTATCGTAGAAAAGAAAGGTGTTTTTGATCCTTTTCATAGACATTATGACAAAATTCAAGTGTCTCCCAAGCATGCACTTAAAACCAATGTATGATACAAAACAACTTAAGCTCAAATATTACAAAACATAAGGAAAACATCTAAGGAATGTGAGAAATGATGTAAATAAGAAGCAAGCTTACTTTAAAGATTTACTCCTCTAAGTAGATAACTAATACACATCTACAAATGTCAAGCAAATTAAAAAAAGCAAACTAAAGAACCTTCAATTATTCTATCATAAGCACAAGTTAACAATTTTTCATTCAAAGGTACACACCAAGAACTCAAAAGAACTATTCAAATCTAAAATTTAGAACATCTAATTGAGAGAGAATCCATGTACCAATTCACACAAATAAAATGAGATAATCTTTTCAAACTTTTCTGCTTGCATTAGTTGCTCAAAGTATTCACTATTTTGAGCTCAAAAACTCCATCCTTTTACAAAATGACAATACCCATTTTATAGATTTCAAGGAAGTATGTCAATCAATCTTATCAAATTACAAGTGTACAAGTGAAAAGGATAGTTGTCTCTTCTACCAAAGTTTTAGAATACATTAGACTTTCCAAAATGGACCGACCTATAGTCCATGTGTTCACAAGTTGCACATGCCTTTACAAAAGAATATTCTATTTTCAAAATTTTACAAAATTATTAAAAAAATAATATTCTTAAATACTTTGAGGGCCCTGTGTTGATGACGTCCCCTGTTTCTATTGAATAAGCTTTATTGCCTTCTAATGTTTCTCATCAATAAGCCTCAAATTAACTACATGTTATAGAAACAGCTCATCTTCTTGGTCAGTGAGGTCTTCAAGGTCCCTGTTATTTCTCTCCAGGGCCTTCTTGATTCTCCTCATCTTAGAAATATTTTATTCTATTATTAGGATCATATCCATGACCCTACTATTATCAGTCCCAAACTTGCCTTGACTCTTGATCATTACCTCTTGTATAACCAAGGTGATCTTATGCTTGAATTCATCATCTATGATGATGCCCATGGAGTTGAGTGTTGTAGGTTTAACAATCATGGTCTTAAGGAATTATTCTATCCTATCCATCAAATCCTAGTCATCCCTGAGGAGTCTTTTCAAACTCTTGGACTACATGCTCAAACCTTAAATTTTATCCATAATTAGTGTCATGAGTATGTTGAGATGAGCTAAGATAATGTTCTTTAAACTAGGGATTTTATCCCCTATCAGGATGTTAATCAAATCCTTTATCTTATTTTTCAAACTCTGCCATTGAGTGATTAGGCCATTGGTAGTTCCATCTTGTTAGCCTAATACGCTTTGTTTTACCTTTTTGTCTTTAGGGAATTAAACATGTCATAAAAGGATACCTCAATCATCTCAATCATAGGATTTGGGATAGATAAAATAGCCTACCTCTCTAAATTTTCCTTTTACTTCTTCAGGTCCTCTATTTGTTATTTCATGCCCTTGATACTAGTTTGCAACTAGGATGATTGAAATTGGGCCAGTCCAAGTATATCCTCCTCAAATTTGGGGTCTTCACCTAGATTCTGACCCTCCACTAGAGTTAAACCAAAAAATAGTTCCACCTTTTGAAAAATTAACTCTTCGGTTATAACCATGGCCCTTTTTTTAGTCACCCTCTCCAAACCTATAGTCTCTAGATTAAGCTTCACTCCAACTAATGACTAAATTACTTGTCGAGGCTCTGAAATCTCCATTTGTGAGCTATTTGGATTTCTAATAGAAGTCATATTTATTTCTTTCTCTTCCTTTTGCAAGGTAATTTTCCATGATTTAATCTCATCATGGATAATTATGTTCACTGACTTGATCATGGTGCAAGAGTGTTGCAGATTTGGAATATTTTACAAATTGTCATAGATAAACCATTTAGGGATGGTTAGTCCTTGTAGCACATTATCTTCACTAAAGATGTTGACCTCACTCAAAAGGTGAGTGAAGGTCATTTTGGGTCTCTTCATTCCTGTTAAAACCAATGTTAAATTAGCCTTTCTCTTTTACAATGGAATAATTGGAACTAAACTCAAAGCTAATTCCTTCCCCTTCTCTATCTCCACTTCCTTAGTTTGGGTCTAGGGTTCCTCTATCTACATTTATTATTCATCAGATTGATAAGAAGTGGAAAACATTTGCAATGCATCTTTCACTATTTTACCCAAGTCCAATGCCACCACATCAATGTACTCAATCAGAGATCCTAGTTCATTGGATTGTGTTAAATATGATGTCCCCTCACCAAGCCTTCTTTCTTTAGGCTTCTGTTTAGTTTTCAATTTACATTTTGGGACTTTTTCTTCTGATTGTGGCTACATGAGATGATGTCTAGAGAATTGACCTCCTATTAATTGATATTGCCTCAAACCAAGTTACCATATCTCATCACTCCCCTTATGGTCTCTCATCAACCTATCTTATAGGTTGATGCCACTCTTATTTAACCTCACCAATTCTTTTTTGAAGGATGTAGCCTTGTTATATATTTATTTATAGACTCCAAGATGATGTTTATAGGTTAAATTTATTTGTTTGGCCTTCAAATGTTTCATAATTTTATCATCAGGGTCCCATTATCTCAATTCATCATGTTTCGATTTGAAGGAAGCTCAATGTCTATAAGCATCTTCAATGTTGTCTCAATGTTGTAGAATAGTCTTGATAATATCTAAGGGTGGAGCATGCAGTATTTATTTCATTTTGCTTCTACATATACCATATATACAATTACATATCTAGAATGCAACTTCCTACTCAGCCAATTTGTTTTGAACATGGACTAGAAATCTAAGGGGAGTACATTGTGTTCCCTTAATCTTGATGATTGTGTAGTCTAGATAAAACTAGATGTCTCCAATAGATTCAATGGACTTCCTGCACTGACAAAAAAAATTATTTTTTCCAGATTGCAAGTTATGTTTTTTTGTTTCTACTTCTCACAGAAGTCACGTCTCACCAGTTTTGAAAAAAATGCCACAAGAAACTTGTCCAAATCGAAGCTCTGATACCACTTGTAATGAAATTACTTAGATATTTGCATAAATGATTATATATCGCATAAAATGAGCAAATATAACAGATTGTATAATAATAACTGATAGTAGAGCAAAATACTAGATAATATAGTAAAGCCACTTTGATGAGGAAACCTCCACAACAATGCAATAAAATTTAAATACTTTTATATGATAATAAAATACTAACTATTACCTTCTATATATAGTCTACTTAGCGATGGTTATTTGATAGGCCGACCTAACAAACTACATAGAAAAATGTAATAAAAATATAAAAGAGGTATGTAAGCCACAAATCGGACCAAAGGTTAAGGGTGTAGCATATAATCTATTCATTTTTTTAGTACATTAACATATATAGTTTGACATGACATGTATTGCAGAGATGTTGGAACTAAAATTCCTTTCCTATAATCAATTATTTTGATAGATTGGAGATATATTTAATATAATTTATCGTATAGAATCTAATATACAAGATGATACATCAAACGGGGTTAGAAGAAATGATTATTAATTTCCCTAAGATTACCTAATGCACATAGGCTGTTTGAAAAAATATATTAGTTTGTTTGAAAATACATATATAATATAAATTTATTATATTAATTGTCCATAGATTTAGTCATCCCCAATTAAGAATACATTATGGAGGGAATGTTTTCTATTTGCTATAGAGAAAAGTTACTAAATTATGTAATTTTACATGTATATAAAACATTTGATTAAAAATTGTAAAAATAAACTCTTAAGAAAACATAAGTTTTTATATTGTGTGTGCAATATAATTATGTTGCATCATAGCTAGACAACTATTAGTTAGATGTGTATGGTGAAAAATATACTTACAACTATTAAATAACTTTATCCACACCTACATAATATAATAAATAATAAGTTGGATGAACAAATAATGTGTTGAATAGAAAATCATCATTTGAATTAAATTATAATAGAATTTATATCAAATTTAACTAAAATATATAATTAAAAAATGAAGGATCCCAACTCATATTTGTACTGAAAGTGAGACATACAAGAAGTGGTTTGATTCACAACAAATAATTCCTAAATAACCTGTGATAGATCTGTCCAAAAGATAGAGGATCGACAATGTAATTGAATATCCTCACATTGTTGTAGCATATGTACACGAAATATTTGAAATATTCCCACAACGAAGTTATGCATAAATTTTTTATCCAAAGGACAGATGCTACATGTTAGTAATCTGTACACTTCTCATTTCATAGTTATCTAAATCTTTCGCATCTTGTAACAATATTATTTTGTAGGTTGGAATGGTAGCATATGTGATTTCCGCATATACAGGTTTTGTATGGTTGTATGGTTCCTCTAACATGGAAACCATTAGATTGGAAGAATGGGAATCACACTATAGTTTTAAATTCATTTTTTGAAAGATATATATCCGTGTGGAATCTACGTGATAGCAATTAGATCCATACAACTATATGTTGATCAAGTGAATATTATCTACACTTGAGAGCACAGATATGTGACTCAATGCATGATTATTTATAAATGGTCAATCGTGTTCGATCTATTATATCCATGAGAAACAACATAATAAATAATAAATATGAGCTTTTCCTTAATGATGCAACATTGAATCTTCATATGGCTCAATAAACGTGCCGTTGTTATTAAAACTGCCTATGGTTTCATTACAATTTCCGCATTATATCTTCGAATGTTAGTCTCAAGAACTTTGAAAGGTCAGTAGTAAAACTAAAACTTAAACTATAGGAAACTTTCATTGTTGCGTATGAAAACATGAGAAGTTGACAAAGTCCGAAACCCTTCTAGACATTATAGACAATGTAAGGCATGTTTTGATGCGAGTGGCTCGTGCGTACGGCAAACCTGACATCTAATAAATCTCTTCCAATTTTTTTACGGACTCGAGTAGGATGATTTTGAACAGATATATTCAAAGATAATTTACGTGTGGAGATTATTCAAACTTTAGATGCGCACTAAAAAATTGTGGATGCAACCGCGAAGCATATGAATTGATCATCTTCTACAACTCCGTATGATTATTGTATAGAGAAATCCGTTAGCGAAAGAATCGGTTTCGTAGGGAACACTATTTGTTTAGTCATACGCTGAGAAATGTTTCTTCTGTGACAGCTTCCAAGCAGTGAAGACTATTTGTTTAGTCATACGCTGAGAAATGTTGCTTCCGAGCAGTGAACACGAAATTCACTGCCGAGTGTAATTATAAATTCACGCAGAGTGAAAATAAGCTTTTCAAGGAGACAAAGCTAGCAATACCCGCAACTTTCAAATTTGTAGGAAAAATGCTATTTTTACAGATCCTTATCTTTTTTTATTTGAAATCGCTATTGTTCGTGATTTATACATGAAACCTAAGAAGGATGAAGAGTTTCAAATGCAAGGGTGTGTGCATTAGAGTCTATGCCCCGCTAAAATCCCTTATACCACCTATTCATCAACTTTGTGTACTCGATATGCAACTTCCCAAAAGCCACCAAAATCCCATCTTCCAGCTATTTTACGAAACCCTTATAAAAGGCACTGAGTTGGTGAAAAAATGTGAGAATATCAGCCCTTTTAATCCTTTTATAATTATAGGTATGCTTTGCAGATCCTCAAGCTAGAAAATGAAATCCAGGACTTGATTGGGTTGATGCCTACCTAACTGTTGCTAGATGCCAAAAAAATTGTGTCTGACATCGAAAATCTTTACAATGCACAGAAATTACAGCTTGTATATATAAGAAGTATGTTGAATGACTCTATCTGCAAACAAGATTCTATGCTTATAAATGACCCATGCCAGAATATTTCATAATATTTCTGACTCTTATCATTACAGTGCTCTTGGGAAATCTCAGTTTTGTGTGGGGTTGGAGAAATATATTGACAATTTGAATGAGCTGTTGTTCCACAATGAGGTGTCGGTTGTTGGCGTGCATTGCATGGGAGGTGGGGGAAAAACAACACTTGCATTGGCTCTTTGCAATGATCCTCAAATTAAAGGTTTTTCTCTTATTTTATACCTTTATCAAAAACCCTATCACTCTGAAATTTCTGAGTATCCTATTGAATTTTAGGATTTTGGGACATTTATGAGATAACTTTACAAGTGCCCAAGGTCAAATTGATTTGTATGTCTTATCAAACTTCAAATTGTATCTACTTGTCTACGTGATTCTTTCTTTGGGTGTTTAGCTTTAAAATAAATAAGAAACTCTACAATGCATGATTGCCTTCATTCCAGATTTCATGATTTCAATTTTCAAGGATGTCACTTGTTTGCTTCTCTCTTTAATGTGGATTCAAATTTCTGTGTAGTTCAGTCTTAACCCTCATATCACTATAATTTATTTTTTCCTTCGGATTCTTTGTTCCTAAAACACACAACTTTAGGGCCAGTCTATGTACTAGTTTGGCTGTGTGTATTGTTTGCCTCCTTGATTTTCTTCTTTCCACTTCATGTGTTGGCATAGATGCTATGGTTTTGAGTTATACACCTCTATTCCTGCATATTAAGGAATTTTCTAACTAAAACACACTTGTTTCTTTGTGAATATTAGGTTATTTTGGAGACGTAATTTTCATCACTGTTTCACAGTCCCCAAATCTCGAGGGAATTTTAGAGATGATGTGGAAGAAAATAGTTGGGAGGAAGAGACCTGAGTTTTGGAATGTAGAAGATGCACGTATACAGCTTAAATAACAGCTTCTGAGAAGATCTAAGCCAACTCTGGTGAGGTTGGATGATGTTTGGTCAAGAGCAAATTTGGAGAAATTACTATTTGAAGGGCTGTGATATAAAACTCTTATCACAACTAGAGATAGTTCCACTATCCCCAGAAACCCTCTGTTCGACTCTATCAATTGCCATTACTAGCCGAGGAAGATGATCTGTCCCTTTTCTGATTCTGGGCTTTCGGACAGACATCAAATTCAAGTACTGAAGAAGCAAATCTAGTCATGCAGGTAAAGCTTTTTCTGAAATATTAAAGGTTATGTGAGTTGGATGAATTTAGTAAAACAAAAGCTGTGAATGAACCAAATCTTTATTATAATGCAATACCAAGAACAAAAGTATGAATAAAAATACTACATTTTAATAGCTTCTGCTTAGAATTTTTGCTTCGAAAGCTTACAATTGTTGGATGTTCTAGGACTTAGAAATGTAATGGTAAATAAATCTGATGGTGAAACCAGTTATGGCTCAAATTTCATATGTAAATATATTGTTCTTTTGATCCTACATGGTCTCTCTCGGACATGAATAAAAATTTCTAAATTATAATGACAGGTGCAAGCAGAATGTAAAGGCTTACCACTTTCTCTAAAGGTGATTGGAAGCTCCTTGCATGGATATCCTCTTATGGCATGGCAGAGTGCAAAGAACAAGCTCTCCAAGGGGGCCTGTATATCAGATTATCACAAAGAAGGATTACTTAGATGCTTGGAGACTAGTATTGATTTCTTGCATGATTTGGCTCGGGAATGCTTCTTAGATTTAGGGGCATTTCCTGAGGAAGGAAAATCTGTGTTGATGCTCTGCTGCACATTTGGGTTTATGTTCAAAATCTGGAGTGGAAGGATGAATTTGTCTTCTTGTTGGAACTTCCTAGCAGAAATATGTTGAATTTAACCACTAATGCATGGCAATTGCCTTTCATTCTATATAACAAACGTCTTGTTATTACTTTTTTTTAACAATGAGCTCACATGATAGTTGCACTTATCAGAAGCCCATTTACAATCTCTTATGAAAGTGCCACCGACCTGTACTTTTCTCAGCATGATGTAATGAGAGATTTGGCCTTCTATTTGGGATGTCAAGACAATATCCTCCATAGAAAGAGGTTAAGAATGCATAAGGAGGAGCAGAGCTTGCCAAGGAAATGGAATTTGCTTAATGATAGACCATTTAATGCTCAAATTGTCTCTATTCACATAGGTAGGTTATTTCTAAAAATATAAATATATAGATAAATCCAACAGACCCATCATCAATGTTATTTTAATATTAACCATTTATTTTATCATAATATAAAAATAGATTAGAAAATTATCTGCAATGGGCAACTTAACCTTTGACTTGGATTTAATATATCTCTATATGGTATATGTAAATTACTCATTTTATATGATCTAAAATGTCTATAATGTAACAAGCAAATTGTTTAATAGAAAACTCAGCGGGCTATATGAACTACTCAATTTTTTAGTTTTATTGTGTGTTTTATGTCTTGCTTATATATGCTTAAAAGATACAATACCTTAAACTTTTTATATCAAAATTTTACATGAAAAACTACTATTCGTTGCTGATACAAAATGACCTAATTGGATTTCAGATGTGATTTATTTATGCAGGCACTATGGGTGAGAACGAGTGCTATGAGATTAATTATCCTGAGACAGAGGTTCTGGTGCTACTCTTTTCTGGGAACGAATACCTTCTTCCTTTATTTCTAATATCAACGAAAAAATTGTAATTTCTCATTGTATTTAATTATGGTTCTAAGAAGGCCACAATGAAAGGTTTAGATTGTTTATCGTCATTCACACAACTCAAAAATCTTCCCTTGGAGAAATTGATTGCGCTCCAAAATGAAAAACACAGTAAAGAACTACAAGGCTTAGAGAAACTATATTTAAGCTTATGCGAAGGGTTTGGAAATGGTATTTTCCCAATAAACTATACCGAGCTACAATAATTCAGCCTCGATCATTGCAACGATTTGGAGGAGTTTCCCCCTGATATCTGTCATATGCCCTTTGCTCTGTCATGGTTTATTTCCAACTGCCATCTAGTTCAGATGTTACCATATGATCTTGGAACTCTGAGCTCTCTAAGAATGTTAAGATTATCTGCACTACTGGGCTTGAAAGAAGTTCCTACATCAATTGGACAACTTGGGCAATTGGAATATCTAGACATTTCAGTATGTGAGGGCTTAAAAGAACTTCTAGAGGAAATAGGATAGCTCAAAAATTTAAGAAAGTTCGACATGAGAGAGTGATCTCGTCTAAGGAGGTTGCCTAGAAGTGTTTGTGCACTAAGCTCATTGAAACATGTTATCTGCGATTATAAGATAGGGAACCAGTGGTTACGAGTTAAGCACAATTTATTTTAGATTGGCTTGTTATTGAATTCTTCTCTTAACTCTATACATAGCAAATTAATACATTTTTTTTTATTTTGTCAAAAAAAATTAATACAATCTCTATGATTTTGTAAACAAATTAATACACTCTTTTATTATTTATCTGAAATATTCTTCATGATTTTGTAATGCCAAGTAATATATTTGGGTAATACTCACGAATTGGGTATTTATGTCAATTATTTGTCTGAAATATTCTCCGCTTGCTTCATTTTGAAACAACAATATTATTTTTAATTGAGAATTGACCAACTTTTCAGAATTCTGTTTTGAACAAGATTTCTGAATTGGAGTGTTTTATTTTTTTGGTGTGTGTGTGTTTGAAGAATGAACAATTTCTCAGTCGTGACCACTGGGGCAGTGCTTTACGTATGGAAAGGATTGTTGGAGTTGAATGGCCGGATATCTGCACTCAAGTATTTTGAATTAGATAATTGCAAGTTATATAAATTATTTATGAATACATGGTTTGTTGAGACATATGTATTGATTTGTATCAAGTTTTAATATTATCTTTATTTGTTTTTACTATTTAAATCTTTCTGGCCCATTTGGTTATCGAAGCTCTCATATATATGCAGGCCTCAAGCCTCTTTGGTTGAGGTTGCTTCCCGCCACTGCAAAAAGAAAAAATAGTTCCTTCCTTATATAGGGATTATATTTACTAAATTTTGATTAAAATCTAGACAATCCTAATTGGCATCCTCAAGGATGCACATTGCAAAAAGTATCATAGAATTCATCTTTTCTGTTGTAACACACATCCATATCAATTACTTTAATATCACTTCATTATGTCGAAAGGCATGCACTTATTCACTTATTGGACATAATCCTTACCTACTCAATTGCTTTAATATACATCCATATCAACTACTTAAATATCACTTCATTATGTTGAAAGGCATGCCTTTATTCACTTATTGGACATGATCCTTGCCTTCTATAGTCGATTGATGTCTATATTCACTTTTAGAAGATGAATATAATAAACTTATCTTATTTTTAATAGGTGTCTTGTATTAGTACCTTTATGTAGCAGTGAGATTTGGTTGTTATTGATGTAGTTTTATTTGAAGATGTTGTTGACATTGATATGTTGGCAAATATTTACTTTCCTGCATCAAATTTTATCATTTTTTTTTTATTTTTTATTTTTTATTTTTTAAATTTTAATGTGTGCATATGGATGTATAGATTCACTTGATGTGTTATTGGCTCAAACAAACAATGGCATTAACAGCATATCAATTCTGTATGAAAATAATTAATTTATATATGAAGTTGTAATCTATGAGAGCAAGTTTGATAACACATTGAAAGCATGTGAGAATCGCATTCATGTGCAGGTAAGCCTTTTTTCCATGGCAGTTCTTTGCTATATCCTAAGATACATAGAATGTGTATTGCTTTTATTTTTTTTTGTATTTTTTTCTATTGATAGAGAAATATTGGTTTGTTTCATTTCTTACATTGCATCTGTGTAAGAAAATATTATTGGAGTGATCAATAAAATAGGTGGATATTCCACTCTATTTTTTACCAATACAAATTATTTCGAGGCAAGGGGTTTCTCTCAAGTTCTATGTCATAGAACAACGCCCAAAATATTGTTTTAAGATGTATTTCAACTCTTATGATTGACATCTACAACATACACTAGATTGCAAATCTTCACATGCTACATCCATTGTATACATTCCTATGCACTCTAAACATGCTACTACTCCATACATGAATTTTGTAATAAAAATGAAATACCAATGTGAAGTTCTTTAACCTTTAGGAAACAAGTACTATGCTTGTGATAAATTAGTCTTGGGCTCTCT
Source organism: Torreya grandis (assembly GCA_037957365.1). Classification (NCBI taxonomy): domain Eukaryota; kingdom Viridiplantae; phylum Streptophyta; class Pinopsida; order Cupressales; family Taxaceae; genus Torreya; species Torreya grandis. The sequence continues at coordinate 548,815 of JARHVA010008124.1, forward strand.
TAAGTGTTTTTTTTTTAACTTACATAATTTTTTGAGAGTAACTCAAATATGTAATAAAAATGTATGTTTTATGCCAAACATATGTTGTTTTAGCTCATACAATAGAAACTATCAATTTTCCAAGACTCAACATGTTACAAAGTACTCATGTTTGGCAATTGATTATCTTACTAAACGAATTGGATGATCTAGACGAGTGCATAAAAGTGCAAATAAATCATTCTTTTGAGGTGGTTGCCTTATTTTTCATGCCTACATTTTTTGGATTGTGTATGACTTAAAATCATGAAAATCATTTTATTGGTTTACTTTGTACTTTTAATCTATGAGAAGAAGTTCAATGTTTGCTTGAATGACTTGGGTGGGAAATTATTATGGGAAATAGGTTCAATATGTTGGGATACCAAATTTTCCTAAAATAGCATATTACATTTGTCTATGGGGAAGAAAACATACTTGGTTTCAATATATGACAACAAGTTTAGCATGGAATTGATTGAGTGTAGCACCCCCAATCTAAAATACCAACCAATTTTTATTTTGGTTATCATTTGAATTAAAACCTTAGAGAGGACTACCAACTAAGTTCAATTTCCATTCCATTAAATGATGACACAACACATATGAATAACACATTACATAAAATCCACCTTCAAACTTAACCTTCTTAAATAAAAGACGTAAGACAATAGTTATCTACCTTTCAATAAAAGAAATGCATAGCCCATCTAATAAATAAGTTGTGTATGTCTTCAATTATTTTTTTAAAAAAAATCATTTGTATGAAAATGCACCAAGATCTATATTTTTCAATAAATAAGACTAATAACATACATTATCACCTACAACATGGTTCCATCTAGACAACCAAGGACTCAAACAAATTTGTAGGAAATAGAAAAGCACCCAAGATTGGTTTTTTTATTATAAATAAAATCATTAACTAAAAGGATCATATAAATAATATCCACACTCATAAAAGTTAAGATTTTTATGAGAATACATCCCTAAGAATAGGGTGAGCTCCTCTTACCAATGCTTTATTTTCACAATCAACCATAGCTTCCCCTATTATCCTTCCTCTTTTCCCTAGAATCACCCCTATGGTGTGTGCTTCTCCTTTCTCCCTTCTCCTTCACTACTCTCTTCTCCCATTTCTTATATGTATTACTTCTCTTTATGTTTACTCATTTCCACTTGTCAATGGTAGTTAAATGTCTCTTATTTCTTATATATTCCTATGACATTTAGTATGGTATTAATCCCTTCTACCATCACATATGTGATCCATTGATATGTATTTGATGGCAAGTGTCATTTTCCAAAACAAAAACCCATATAAATTTTTATGCTAATGAAACAACTGTTATTATGTTACTTAGGCTATCTTCCACATCGTATGATACATTTTTCTTAGTGATTGGTCTATTTATGACTAAATAGATCTTATGCCAACTGGCTCAACTTTTTTAATTTATATAACTTCAAATCATTGATATACTAATAATGCTTAGTTTATTGTTATAGGTAATAGTACTTTTATTAAATTAAATCAATGTATTATTACTTTACAAACAAAGCAACCAAAAAATAGTCCTTGACAATTTCACAATTTTATTCTTTAAGGCCATTCCATCACTAATTTATTTTACCAATATTCTCAATTTAAAATAATTTCATTGCATTCTTTCATGCAGGACTAATCAAACAAAGATTCAAGATATTTATGCATAAAATAGAAAAACCCAGGTCTAATTTCTCCTTCAAATTTAATAGTTACCAGTCTAGGTAAATTGACTTTGATGATTCATTCTTATTCCATAGAAAACATAAATTTTTTATGTATAGTCCCTAATGAGATAAGTTCATCTAGGTGCTATATGCATAAATGC